>CAUYLG010029058.1:0-14404 GCA_963573385.1 Cacajao melanocephalus
GGGAGTTCGAGACCAGCCTGATCAACATGGAGAAACCCCATCTCCACTAAAAATACAAAATTAGCCGGGCATGGTGGTGCAAGCCTGTAATCCCAGCTACACGGGAGGCTGAAGTAGGAGAATCTCTTGAACCTGGGAAGCGGAGGTTGCAGTGAGCCGAGATTGTGCCACTGCACTCCAGCCTAGGCAACATAGAGCCAAACTCCGTCTCAAAAAAAAAAAAAAAAAAAAAAAAAGAAAAACAGAAATTTGTTGGTTGATGTAATTGGATTGTGCAGGACAGATCTGGGGAGAGCTCTGTGTGGCCTCAAAGGACGGGCATCAGACTTACCTCTCTCTATTCTTGGCTCCACTCCCAGGGTGGCTGCTGGCCCACATAGTGGCTTTGTGAGACTTAGAAAAGGTGCCCTTCCCTTAAGTAAACAACGTTTAAATGAGTATACTTTATTTCTCATAATAGCAACGATTACAAAATAATTCTTTAAAGGTGATCAATTATTGAACATGAAGTCATAAAATTAGTAATTAACTCCAAATGAAGAGTTAATCAAAGTGTTTATGATGTAATAATTCGTTGTAAAACAGTTACATGGCTTGCTTTTGGTATCAATGCTTACTTCAATAACTTGTTTTGTATTTAAAAAAAAGAGTTGCTAGACTTGACAGTATTTCTTATAACTTTGTAGAATCTAAATAGTTTAAAATATGCTTTAGGCTGGACAGAGTGACTCACATTTATAATCCCAGCACTTTGGGAAGCCAAGGTGGGAGAATGGCTTGGGGTCAGGGGTTCGAGATCAGCCTTGTAAGATATTGAAATCCAATCTCTATTAAAAAAAAATTAGCCAGGCGTGGTAGTGCATGCTTATAGTCTTAGCTACTCAGGAGTCTGAGGAGGGAGGATCACTTGAGCCCAGGAGTTTGAGACTGCAGTGAGCTATGACCATGTTACTGTACTCCAGCCTGGGCGATACAGCTAGAGACTCTGTCTCAAAAAATAATAAATAAATAAATGAAATACATTTTAATTTTGAGAAGATGCATCCTTCAAGGGGAGAAATATTATCATAGCTTAGTATTTTATCTTTGAATTTGTTACATTTAAAAATAATATGCATGTCAAAAGATGCTGAATTTCAATAGCAGATAATTCTTGTACTGAAGAAATCTCCACATAACAAATAAACATGGCTACAATGTAAGTGACAGTCCATTATGGGCTTCCTTACAGGACTGCATAAAGATTCAAGGGCACAATGAAAGGAAAATATATGGTACTGTGCTTGAGTAAGCCCTCAATCAATATCAGCTAGAATGATTATCAATTATTACTCAAACTGAGGTTGTGGAATTCACATCTTCTCCCTTTGTCCTTCCGTTGCTCAGTGGTTGCTCTAGAATTTCTGTAAGGGAGGGCTTTGGACAAGCAACCTGGTTGGAAGGAGCTCTGTAGGACTTGGCTTGAAATAGTGTTTGTACAGCTAGCTCAACCCTTAAAACTTGGATTGTGTCATCCAAGCGTGGGTGATGAAGGGATGGATAATGGTGATTTCAGTGGGGATGGGTTGTGAAGCTTCCCCAACTCATCACTCCCACAGCCCTGCTGGTTTCTGACCATTTCAGGATTTTGGCTCTGGCTCTTGAATTCCTTTGCCACCATCAATAATCAACTTTCAGTCCAGTTTCAGCTACTGGCTGTGTGAGCTCAGATCTCTGGCTTCCTTAACTCTTTTGGCTGCTGTAGCTTCCAGGTCTGCAGGTGCTCACCCACTTCTTCCCCCATATTTCTACCTCCTGTCTCCCATTCTTCCTCCCTGTCAGCCTCCTGCTCCACCCCATCCCTGTGACTGTGTTGCCATGACTGGGTTGCCACCTCCTGAGAGCACTGGGAGCTTCTTCAGTGCATTTGAACATGCTCTTCCCTCAGTCTACAATGCACTGCTCCTTCCCAACTGTCTACCAAACTTCTGATCCTTGAACATTCAATGCGGAGTCAGTCCTGGAGATTTTCCACCTCTGGAGTAAAATGTGCCTTCAGAGTCAGTCTTTCTATAGACTCTCATCATGTTATTGGTATTCAAGGTGTCCATATATTTATTTTTCTGTTTCATTGTTTTTAGACTGTAAGCAACTTGAAGTCAGAAATTGTGTCCTCTTTTTTTTTTTTTTTTTGAGATGGAGTCTTGCTCTGTTGCCCAGGCTGGAGTGCAATGGCATGATCGTGGCTCACTGCAACCTCTGCTTTTCAAGCGATTCTCCTGCCTGAGCTTCCCTAGTAGCTGGGATTACAGGCATGCACCACCATGCTTGGCTAATTTTTGTATTTTTAGTAGAGACAGGGTTTCACCATGTTGGCCAGGCTGGTCTCAAACTCCTGACCTTGGGTGATCTGCCCACCTTGGTCTCCCAAAGTGCTGAGATTACAAGCATGAGCCACCACGCCCAGCCAGAAATTGTACCCTCTTGCTTTTATTTCTGATGTTTATCACAATGACTGACATTAAAAAAAAGTCTATCAAATTAGAGAGTGAATGAATGAATGAATGAATGAAATGCCTAGAAATTGCATTGCCTTGAAGAGTTTATCTAGTAAGAAGCAGATTTTTTGGGAACCTGGGAATGATGCGTTACCCATAAGATACCCTCTACTGAGTAAGTCCTTACAGAAACAAAAACCTTGGGACCTCTTTGAGAAGAGCAATCAATAACCTTTGATGCTCCTGCTAAGCCTGTAAAAGAGAAATTCTAAAAACTTGGTTAGACAGATATTTGACTGTCATTCTTTCATACCTCCCACTGTCTCCAGGTCTCCTGCGCCATTTCTAGTTTTAGAAGTTGGGGAAGCTTTCTATCATCAAATGCCTTGTGGGAAAGCAGGTTGTATTTACAAAGGGAGGGGCTGGGAAAATGATTCTGAAATTGATGAGATTTGTTTTTTGATAAGAATGACTCACCATATAGAATGCTTTCAGCTAAGAGCAACAATATTGTTATAATGTACCTATTGTTAAAGGCTTTGGGCGTATGGTCAAATAATTGCATAATGGAATCACAGAAGCCAGTAGCAGATGCTGGTTTCATTCTTTCCTTCTGAATAGGCCTCTCCTACATGGGCTAAAATAACAACAAAAGTTCTGATCAGTAAACTCAGGTGTTGTCCTGGAAATAGGATAGGACATTCAAAGACAGGAACTTCCACTGATATGAAACATTTTGGCTCTGACTTCCTAACCTGGTATCCAGGTACTATAAAGAAGACTCAGATCATCCTAACATTGAATGGTGGGTGAGAATTCAACTCCAAAGCCAGATAGTCTGGATGAAAATCCAGGTTCTTGCCTTACTAGTTGTGTGATCTTGGGCAGGTTACTTACTCTCCATGTGCCTCATTTCCTCATCTATAAAATGGGGTTATCATAATACTTGTAGGGTTATTGGGAGGCAGAGTCAATGCATGCGAAGTGCTTAGATTACTGCTGGCATGTCATAAGCTCCTAAGTGTGTTCACAAAACTATATCAGATTTATGAATACGTAGGGGTGTGATCCCAGGTGGGAAATTGGCAAATTGAGTAAGAACACCTGTGGATACTCTTGAGCCCAACACAGAACATATTGTACATAAAACTGCATCCCTTTATTCTAAGTAGTTTAACGTTCCCCCATCAATAGAAAATACTTCAGGCATTGTTAATTATAAATGGTGGAACACTTCTCAAGGAAAAAAATGAACAGAAAGCAGTGCCTCGTTCCTTTCTGGAAATGTACTATTCTTGGTCCTCAGAGAGAGGGGGAAGATGAATTATGAGAAGGTAATTTGGAAGCCCTCAGATATCATTTGCCTCAAACAGTAAACTATAGCTGATTAATAAAAAGGACAAATCTACTACATAGCTTTGTTTACTTGCTGGTTAAATTAGCATTTTGTTTTATTCTACAAGCATGATAATCATTTTTCTACATTCTACAAGGACATTTCAATATCAGAACAAGTTTGGACCCTTAGATCTTGTGTTCTTAATAAATCTATTCTTAATGGTCCTTTAAATGTTTGGTATAAGCAGATTATAACACCCAAATTGCATTAAGAGATTAATTACATTATATAATTCACTTCTAATAATCAACAAGTAGACCATCCACTTTAAATTATCCTTAGGCGATTCTGCCTTCCAAATTCTTGTTAACTACTCAGAGATGTATCAGATCCAGGATTGTTTTTTGGTTGTTTATAAATTAGAGACAGAGTCTCGCTCTGTCACCCAGGCTGGAGTGCAGTGGTTCAATCATAGCTCACTGCAGCCTCTACCTCCTGGGCTCAAGCAATTCTGCTGCCTCAGTCTCCTGAATAGCTGGGATTACAGGCATGCAGCACCATGTCTAGATAATTAAACATTTTTTTTTTTTTTTGTAGAGACAGGGTCTTGTTATATTGCCCTGGCTGGTCTGAAACTCCTGTCCTCAAGCGATCCTCCCACCTTGGCCTCCCAAAGCATTGAGATTGCAGCTATAAGCCACTAGGGCTGGCCCGATCCAGGATCTTGTGTTGTCTTTTCAGTTAATTAAGCCAAATATTGAGTGCCTATAATGGGTCAAGCATTGTGCTGGGGTAGCAAGATGAATTATCCATGATATCCTAGCACTCAAAGAATGTATAATTTATGAGGGGAGACTGATTGCTTCTTGCCCTGAAGCAAAAAGACCATTTTATTCCAAAACACCTCAATTCTGGGATGATGTCTAAAATTCTGAACATTTCAGCAGAGTAATTGAATTGAAACTGTTATTTTGCATCAGTCAGAGATGAGATGCTGTGATGCCAGGAAGGATTCTGAGCAGGGAAGTCAAATGAGAAAAATGGACACTTTAGAAAACCTTTCCAAATGGATAAACTTCTTACACCTGTCTTAACAGATTACCATAAGTGTGGTTGCTTAAAACAATAGAAAGCTGGTCTTTCATGGTTCTGGAGGGCAGAAGTCTGAAATCAAGGTGTCTGGTGACTGTGGGGGAGAATTCATTCTTTGCTTTTTCTGGCTTCTGGTGGCTGTCAGCATTCCTTGGCTTGTGGTTGCATCACTCCACTCTCTACCTGTGTGGTCACATTGCCTCCACCTCTGTGTCTTCTCCTCTTCTGCCTGTCTCAAATCTCCTTTTGCCTTTCTTTTATAAGGACTCTTACCATTTGATTTAGAGTCCACCAGATAATACAGGATGATCTCCTCACCCCAAGATACTTAATTAAATCTGCAGAGACCATTTTTACAACATTCTATAAATGTTGGGGATTAGGACATGAACTGAACTTTCTTGGGGCCACCATTCAGTCTACTATTGTTATTTACAGTATATTTCCAATATTTTTATGAAAAAATATTCAGAAAAATCTTACATATAATGTAAGTGCCAAACTATATCCCCTAAAACAATAGTAATTTTGAGCTATTCTATTTCTTCATTTATGTGGATAATTAAGAACTCATGGCTGGGCGTGGTGGCTCATGTCTGTAATCCCAGCACTTTGGGAGGCTGAGGCATGTTGCATTTTTACATTTTGCAACTTAATTATACTTAGGCATTTTGCTACTATAACACATGTTAAACTTTGAGAAGAAATAAATCAGACTTATAATTAGTATAGGAAATATAAATTCCCAAACTGTGACAAATCTAGCTAGAAATGATAACTGTTTTTATATCACACTTGTGAAAATGATGCTGCGGTTCTTGGATTTTCTTAGTGTTCCAGATCTCATATGTGCTGTCTGGTCATGGAGAAATAGAACATAAGCCATAAAAAGTGTTACACGGCCAGGCGCGGTGGCTCATGCCTGTAATCCCAGTACTGTGGGAGGCCAAGGTGGGTGGATCACAAGGTCAGGAGTTCAAGACCTGCCTGGCCAACATTGTGAAACCCCGTCTCTACTAAAAATACAAAGAAAAAAAAAATTAGACAGGAATGGTGGCAGGTGCCTGTAATCCCAGCTACTCGGGAGGCTGAGGCAGGAGAATTGCTTGAACCCAGAAGATGAAGGTTGCAGTGAGCTGAGATCGCACCACTGCACTGTACTCCAGCTTGGGCAACAGAGCAAGACTCCATCTCAAAACAAGAAAAAAAAAAGTGTTACATGACAACTTCTGATTGCTGATGGGGCACGTAGGGAGCTTGAAAGTTGCTACTCCCGTCCACACAAGAAGAAAGCTGAATAATTTCAAATCAACAAATCTTCTTAGATGCATGAGAGAATTAAGGTCATAGGGCAAACCACTGACCCCAAAATTAGAGATATAGAAATGTAGATAAAGAGAGTGACAACATACTGGAGCAGAACCCATAAACAGAAACCTCATGAGAACTGGTATTAGGGTAGGAAAACCTCAACTGTAATTGATGAAGTCTCAGTGAGGACAAGCCTGAGAGATAAATACTCCAGAGGGGCCTAGTTTTACAGCAGCCCCACACTTTGTGAGTTTCACTTCCAGGAGCCCTACCAGTCTCTCACAATGAAGATGGTAGAAAAAATCCCATCATACTTCTGGCAGGCAGAGAGGAAAAGGAACCATTTTGAAATAGAGCATTCTGTTCTTACCAAGGTGTGGCTGGGCACTATGGCTCATGTCTGTAATCCCAGCACTTTGGGAGGCTGAGGTGTGAGGATTGCTTGAGCTCAGGAGTTCAAGGCCAGCCTGGGTAGCATGGCGAAACCTCGTCTCTCCAAAAAATACGAACATTAGCAGGGCATGGTGGTGCACACTTGTAGTCCGAGCTGCTCAGGAGGCTGAGGTGGGAGGATTGCTTGAGATTGGGAGGTTGAGGCTGCAGTGAGCCCTGATTGTGCTACTGCATTTTGGCCTGGGTAACAGAGTGAGATCTGATCTTAACAACAACAACAAGAAGAATACGTTAAAAAAAAAAACAAAAAACAAGATTTGCCATCAAAAGAAACTATTTTACCAGATCTAGCTGATGGGGTTTGACAAAGCGTCATCCCTGTGGAAGAAGGAGAAACACCCAATTTCAGGCTTCCATGACAAGACTTCTCTTCCTGTCTCACCTAGGAGAGTGTATTAGTCCATTTTCATGCTGTTATGAAGAAATATCTGAGACTGGGCAATTTATAAAGGAAAGAGATTTAATTGACTCATAGTTTCACATGGCTGGGGAGGCCTTAGGAAACTTACAATCATAATGGAAGTCACTTCTTCACAGGGCACTTTGGTAAGCATCCTTGCAGACCTTTCAATGTGCATGCATGTGTGTGTGTGTGTGTGTATGTATGAATGTATACATATGTATGTACTTGGATCTACATAAAAAAGGAAGAGTGTTAGAAAGGAATAAATAAAGATGAAACAAAAAATTATTACTGATCGTGGTGGCTCACACCTGTAATCCCAGCACTTTGGGAGGCTGAGGTGGGCGGATTACCTGAGGTCAGAAATTCGAGACCACCCTGGCCAACATGGTGAAACCTGTCTCTACTGAAAATACAAAATTAGCCGAGCGTGGTGGTGGGCAACTGTAATCCCAACTACTGGGGAGGCTGAGGCAGGAGAATTGCTGGAACCTGGGAAGCAGAGACTGCAGAGAGCCAAGATTGCACCACTGCACTCCAGTCTGGGTGACAGAGCAAGACTCTGTCTCAAAAAAAAATTATTACTTACATATGCATATTTATAAACTCTCTCTCTCTCTCGGCCCTCCGTATCTGTGGGTTCTGCATCTGTAGATTCAACCAACCAAAGATTAAAAATATTCAGAAAAAAAGGGCATTCCTACTGAATATGTACAGGCTCTTTTTTCCCCTTGTCAATATTCTCTAAACAATGCAGTATGACAACTATTTATATGACTTTTACGTTGTATCGCCTATGTGTTGCCTAGAGATGATTTAATGCAGGGGTGTTCAATCTTTTGGCTTCCCTGGGCCACATTGGAAGAAGAATTGTCTTGGGCCAAACACAAAATACACTAACACTAATGGTAGCTGATGAGCTAAAAAAAATCGCATAAAAATCTCGTAATGTTTTAAGAAATTTTACGAATTTGTGCTGGACCGCATTCAAAGCCCTCTTGGGTTGCATGTGGCATGTGGGTCATGGGTTGGACAAGCTTGATTTAAAGAATACAGGAGGATATGTGTAGGATATATGCAAATACCATTTTATATCAGGGATTTGAGCATCTCAGATTTTGGTATCTGCAGAGAGGGAGTCCTGAAACAAATCCCTCATGGATACCAAAGGCAACTGTATACACACACGTACACCCTCATGACCTAATCACCTCCCAAGGGTTCCACTTCCAAATACCATTATCTTAGGGGTTAGGACTTCAACATAGAAATTGGGTTGGGGGTGGCGGTGGGAGTGTGTGTGTGTGTGTGTGTGTGTGTGTGTATAAATAGTTTTAATAAAAGGGAATGGTTACGTATATTCTATCTGATTACACATTTAATGCATTTCTAACAGCTTTCTATACATAAAAACACATTTTTAAGTGTGCTTTAATATTACCTGAAGTTTTAAAATTTAAAAGTCACTTTTGGCTTTGATGTTTTATGAAACGATGGGAAATTAGAGCGGTGCAAATGGAAATGAAACAGAACAATCTTCTCATCGGGAATGGAAGCCCCCATAGCACACATCTCTGATGCTTTAGTGAGCTTCTTTGGAATTCAAGCAGCAGCAGGAATATAACTGAAATCCCCATTCTCAGCCAAAATAGTCTATAAAAGTCAGACATGAGGATTTACCAAATAGCAAAATCAATTGCACAAACTGCTAGAATTTTATGAAGGCAAGGCATGCGCCACAGAGTCTGAGGAGAAGAGGGCAGGCAGAAAGAGGCAGGGCGCAGTGGCTCACGCCTGTAATCCCAACACTTGGCGAGGCCGAGGCAGGGCAGATCACCTGAGGTCAGGAGTCCGAGACCAGCCTGGGCAGCATGGCAGAAATCTTGTCTCTATTAGAAATACAAAAATTAGCCGGATGTAGTGGTACATGCCTGTAATCCCAGCTACTAGGGAGGCTGAGGCAGGAGAATCACTTGAACCTGGGAGGTGGAGGTTGCAGTGAGCCAAGATCATGCCACTGACTCCAACCTGGGCAACAGAGCTAGACTCCATCTCAAAAAAAAAAAAAAAAAAAAGCAGAAAGAGAAGTTGAAATTCTGTGTGCTTAGCTTGGTGGTGACCTCATCCACTCAGAGGGGCCACATTCTCCTCTACTCTCTGACCCCGAGGAGTTCCAGGAATGGATAAGACCTGGATTATTTCCCATCTGCCTTTGCCCAGCCAGTCTCTGCAGTCTCTGGGAAAGGTGACCTCTTCATGCCCTTTCACTCTTGTTGGGAGTCAGAACAAGGGCTGTGGCTTGGGTGTTACCAGTCAGCCACATTCTTTAAAATGTGAAAAAAACAAAACAGAAGCCACACCCTAAAATTTGCCATGAGGACTGGTCATTACTTTCTCTTGGTTCCTTTTTTCTATAATGGAGCAAGAGACATGCCATTATGGGAAGGGCTACCATCTTTAATGGTGGTTGAATCAGATGGAGCCTGGTAGGGGCAGATGTGGGACCAGGATGGCAGAAGGCAAGACTGCAATCTCTAAAACAAAGCCCTCATGCTTTACAGAAAAGCTGACTTGTGAAAATAATGTTTATTGTAGAAAATTTTGAAAACACAGGAAAATACAAATGAACTGTATGTAATCCCAGGTCTGTTAACGGTCTCGGATACACAGGGTCAATGTTTTCTATACACATTCACTTACATAAAATTAACAAAAAATGAGAACATCACAAACAAATGTTTTTATAACCTGTCCTTTTTGCTTAACAAAATATCAGAGACATCTTCTTATGTCATTAAATTCTATTTAACATTATGTTTTACCTTTTCACTTTAATTTTTAAGAGGTGCTCTGTTCCAACATGCCATCTCTGTTTTGTTTTATTTGAGCTTTAATACTTATTTTTATTGGATGAAGTTGCCGTAGAAGCAGCAGCAGCAGTAGGGCTCAGGTTTCTTTTTTATATAATGAAGGCTCTTTTCTCCATCCATCGCCATGAAGCCAGTTTCATTCATTTCAATTAATTCATATTACGCATGCTGAAGAACACGTACTTGTTCTGATGTCTACTGCTGATGGGCACGTTGTGTACTGTGCACATTTGTAAAATGTTGGTAGGCTCCATGCTTGTTTGATGAGTCATTATCATGAAGGGAAAACCACCTTCCAGACCTTTCAGTGAAATCTCAGCCCCTTTACTGAGCAACCAGCAGTGGGTTAGCATGGTTACTGCTGTTGTTGTTTGCCACAGGACATTTTTGTTGCATTATGCCGGACGAGAAAACACCTTTGGCTAAGCTTGCACCCATATTTCACTGAAAAATGATCAGACAAATAGGAAAACAAAAGTAATAGTCACTTGGACTACTAGCTTAGTTTTCATTTAGGCCAGGCTTCCCTTTTTCACTCATAAAAACTTGCCCTATGTGTTCGTTTTCACGCCACTGATAAAGACATACCCAAGACTGGGCAATTTACAAAAGAAGAGGTTTAGGCCGGGTGCAGTGGCTCACGCTTGTAATCCCAGCACTTTGGGAGGCCGAGGTGGGCAGATCACAAGGTCAGGAGTTCGAGACCAGCCTGACCAACATGGAGAAACCTGTCTCTACTAAAAATATGAAAATTATCTGGGTATGGTGGTGCATGCCTGTAATCCCAGCTGCTCTGGAGGCTGAGGCAGGAGAATCGCTTGAACCCAGGAGGCAGAGGTTGCAGTGAGCCAAGATCGTACCATTGTACTCAAGCCTGGCAACAAGAGCAAAACTCTGCCTCAAAAAAAAAAAAAAAAAAAAGAAGTTTAATGGACTTCACAGTTCCACATGGCTGGGGAGCTTCACAATCATGGTGGAAGGTGGGAAGTGAAAGGCAGGTCTCACATGGCAGCAGAAAAGAGAAAAGAGCTTGTACAGAGAAACTCTCCTTTATAAAACCATCAGATCTCATGAGACTTATTCAATATGATGAGAATAACATAGGAAAGACCCTCCCCCATGATTCATTTACCTTTCCCTGGGTCCCTCCCATAATATGTGGGAATTGTAGGAGCTACGATTCAGGATAAGATTTGGGTGGCGACACAGACAAACCATATCACCCTGCAAATGTTTCCTCCTTATGTCTGGCCTGCAAGTGGGCCTCATTCCCAGGAGCTTATGCCATGCACACTGGGCTTAAACACAGAGTCAGTAGTTGACCACAAGTAGAGTAAGGAACTGAATTAATTTGTTAATATAAACAAAACATTCTGTTTTTGTAAATGACGTGGATGGCATTTGTCTTTGACACTGCTCTGCTGACTTTTTTCCAGGCTCTTGGTTTTTGTGAAGTTTACTTCCGGGCTCAGCACACCCCGCAGCCCCCCTGAATTCATGGGGCCCTTTCCTTGTTTTCTCTTTCAGTTGCCCTGTTGAGTTGCTGAGAGCTCCCTGCATCTGTGCTTTGTGGGGGTGTCCAAATGCCCTCTTGTCCTGTGGTTGCGGCTCTCCCCGCTTCCAACCCTGTCTTTCCTCAAGCCTTTCTTTCCTTCCTTTCTTCACTTTACTTCTTCCCTTTTCATCTTCCTCCCTCTCTGCCCTCTTCTTGTCTTTCTCTCATGTTGACTCATTCATTCATCTCTGCCATTGTTTTCTCGTTCAAGCTGCTGGGCTGAGATCTGGGAACGGAGAGGGAGGTGAGTGTATCAGCGGTTTTAATGTCAGCAGAATTTGGTGATGTCTCTGCCTGGGGGGGCCCTGGTGTAATCACTCCTGCCTGGACCCCTTCAGAGTAAGCAAATGCTAACCCTGCCCAGTTTTTTGACCCTGGCCTTGTTCATGCCACCTACTTTCTCTCTTAGGCTGAATGAATATTGTGCTGTCCGAGTGGGCCATCAGTGGCTCTGAAGTACTTGCAATGTGGCTAGTCCAAATTGAGAGGCACTATAATTGTAAAGTGGGTACCGCATTTTGAAGTCTTAGTATGAGAAAAGCAACATAAATGATCTCATTAACTTTTAAAATACTGATCACATGTTGAAATAATATTTTGGATACATTGGGTTAAATAAAATATATTGCTAAAATACTGTCACTTGTTTCTTATTACTTTTTAAAATATAGCTACCAGAAAATTTAAAATTACACATGTGGCTCACATTTGCAGCTCTCACTGTGTTTCTGTTGGACAACACATGAATAAATCTTTGGACTATTGCTCAGAACTTGCAGTTTTCTAGTTGCTAAGACTCAGAGCCTTCTTCTGAGGTCATTATGACTTTCTTTTTATTTACTTTTACTTCTTGAAAATGAGAATATTTGTCTTAAAGACAAGAATATATTCACTTCTACCTTATTTACCTTTCTTTCTTTCTTTTTTTTTTTTTTTCAGAGACTAGGTTTCTCCTTGTTGGTCGGGATTACAGTGGCTCATACCTGTAATCCCAGCACTTTGGAAAGCTGAGGCCAAAGGATCAAAGGAGACCGGGAGTTCAAGACTCAGGCTGGTCTCAAACTCCCAGCCTCAGGTGATCTGCCCACCTCAGCCTCCCAAAGTGCTGGGATTACAGGTGTGAGCCACTGCACCCAGCCTCATTTATCTTAAAATTATATATTTTTCTTTGTACAGATAAGTTCTCTTTCTGTTGCCCAGACTGTGCAGTGGCACGATCATAGCTCATTGCAGCCTAGAACTCCTGGGATCAAATGATCCTCTTTCCATAGCCTCCTGAGTAGCTGGGACTAAAGGCGCGCACCACCACAGCTAGTTAATTATTATTATTTTTGAGACGGGGTCTCACTTTGTTACCCAGGCTGGTCTCGAACTCCTGGCCTCCTTTGATCCCCTGGCCTCTCCTTTCCAAAGTGCTGAGATTACAGGTGTAAGCCACTGTGCCCAGCCCTAAAATGAATTTTTAAAAGGAAACAAAACAAAACAAAAAAAAATGGCCAGCAGCCATATATATCTTGTCCATGGTTACATTTTAGTTTATGTTTTAGTTTATAATGATATTCAGATTTTTAAAAATGAGCTTTAGCCCTTCCTCCATTTTTGTTCTTGAGTTTCCCTTAATATTCTGGATAGGTTAGGCCATCAGATGCCTCTGCTGATGGACAGGTCCCTGTGCCCCATGTGGTCCTGTCCAGTCCCCCTCCTCTCTTCCTCCAGAACTGCTTACGCACAGCTGCAGGACAACCCAGATGTGGACTCATGACCCGGAGATGTGTACAAGTGAGCTGGGCCAATCAGCATGTTTTTCTTTGGAATCCTTACTGGAAATAGGGAAAGAATAAGGCTGTTGTTTGTGGGAGGTGAAGATGAAAAAATGCCAAGAGAAGCAGGAGGGCCCATGTGTGGTCACGGCCAGCCAATATTATAGAAAAGAAATTGTGGGAAAGCATGCTCTGTGGGCAGGGAAACCTGTGCATGAAGAAGCAAGTATGGGGAGAGAGATCCAAGATGGCCGATTAACAACAGCTCAGGATTGTAGCTCCCAGTGAAAGCGCAGAGAGCGAGTGGACGCAGCACTTTCAGACGAATTTTTGTTGCTCACAGACTGGGAGATTCCCGGCAGAGGAGCCACACAGGTCGCCAGTGCGACTTTTTTGGCCGGCGCGGCTGTTTTGCCGGTGCCCTGGCACGGCGCTTCTCAGCGTGGAGTATATGGGACGGGGTGCCCTTTGAGTCTGGCTCAGCTGGTCCCATCCCCACAAGGAGAACAGCAATTGGAAGCGCCGAGGTCTGAGAGTTTCACAGTAAGCACAGCTGAACCGGGAAGGTCCAGCTGTGCGGGGAAGGGGCATCCGCCAAAGGAACACTAAGAAACAAAAAACTTCATCACCGGGCGGAGAGATCCAAGATGGCCGATTAACAACAGCTCAGGATTGTAGCTCCCAGTGAAAGCACAGAGAGCGCGTGGATGCCGCAATTTCAGATGAATTTCTGTGGCCCACAAACTGGGAGATTCCCGGCGGAGGAGCCACACATGTCGCCAGCGCAACTCCTTTGGCCGGCGCAGCTGTTTTGCCGGCGCCCCGGCGCAGCGCAGCTCAGCGCTTCTCAGTGAGGAGTATACGCGACTGGGTGCCCTTTGAGTTGAGCTCAGCTGGTCCCATACCCACAAGGAGAACAGCAATTGGAAGCACTGAGGACTGAGAGTTTCACAGCAAGCACAGCTGAACCTGGGAAGGCCAAGCTCTGTGGGGAAGGGGCGTCCGCCAAAGGAAAACTAAGAAACAGAAAAAACTTCATCACCAACAAGCTGGATGTTCACTCAGACCCAATCTGAAAGTCGGCAATTACAAAGACGACAGGTGGATAAATCCACAAAAATGGGAAGAAACCAGTGCAAAAAGG
>CAUYLG010029059.1:0-14922 GCA_963573385.1 Cacajao melanocephalus
AATAATCCTAAGCAAAAAGAACAAAGCGGGAGGCATCACACTGTCTGATTTCAAACTATACTACAAAGCTACAGTAATCAACACAGCATGGTACTGGTACCAAAACAGAGATATAGATCAATGGAACAGAACAGAGGCCTCAGAGGCACATCTACAACCATCTGATCTTTGACAAAACTGGCAAAAACAAGCAATGGGAAAAGGATTCCCTGTTTAATAAATGGTGTTGGGAAAACTGACTAGCCATGTGCAGAAAAAAGAAACTGGATCCCTTCCTGACACCTTACAATAAAATTAACTCCAGATGGATTAAAGATTTAAACAAAAGACCTAACACCATAAAAACCCTAGAAGAAAACCTAGGCAAAACCATTCAGGACATAGGCATAGGCAAGGACTTCATGATTAAAACACCAAAAGCCTTGGCTACAAAAGCCAAAATAGACAAATGGAATCTAATTAAACTCCAGAGCTTCTGTACAGCAAAAGATACAATCATTAGAGTGAACCGGCAACCAACAGAATAGGAAAAAATTTTTGCAATCTACCCATCTGACAAAGGGCTAATATCAAGATCTATAAAGAATGAAAACAGATTTACAAGAAAAAAACAAACAAACCCATTCAAAAGTGGGCGAAGGACATGAACAGACACTTTTCAAAAGAAGACATATATGAGGCCAACAAACATATGAAACAATGCTCATCATCACTGGTCATTAGAGAACTGCAAATCAAAACCACATTGAGATACCATCTCACGCCAGTTAGAATGGCGATCATTAAAAAATCTGGAGACAACAGACGCTGGAGAGGATGTGGAGAAATAGGAACACTTTTACACTGTTGGTGGGAGTGTTAATTAGTTCAACCATTGTGGAAGACAGTGTGGAGATTACTCAAGGACCTAGAAATATAAATTCCATTTGACCCAGCAATCCCATTACTGGGTGTACATCTAAAAGATTATAAATCATTCTATTCATTCTATTATAAAGACTCATGCACATGTATGTTCATTGCAGCACTGTTTACAATAGCAAAGACCTGGAACCAATGCAAATGCTCATCGATGATAGACTGGACAAGGAAAATATGGCATGTATACACCATGGAATACTATGCAGCCATAAAAAATGATGAGTTCATGCCCTTTTTAAGGACATGGATGAACCTGGAAACTATCCTTCTCAGCAAACTCACACAAGAACAGTAAATCAAACACTGCATGTTCTCACTCATAGGCGGGTATTGAACAATGAGAACACATGGACACAGGGAGGGGAGCATCACACACTGGGGTCTGTTGGTGGGGAACAGGGGAGGGACAGTGGGAGTAGGGAGGTTGTGGAGGGATAACATGAGGAGAAATGCCAGATATAAGTGACGGGGGGATGGAAGCAGCAAACCACATTGCCATGTATGTACCTATGCAACAATCCTGCATGTTCTGCACATATACCCCAGTACCTAAAGTGCAATTATATATAATATATATATATATATACACACACACACATATACAAATGTATATACACACATATTATATGTATAAGTATATATTATTTTACTCCACAAAGCAGCTCTTAAACTCTAAACATTTTTAGTTTGATCTTTTGTAACTTTAAGAATCAATTACTAGGCACTCAATTAAAAATGTTTCTTCTCCAACATTTGGCCAAAGATGTTATAGACTTTAGCCCTATTCTAGCATTTGTTAACTTTATTATTGATGAAAGGTAACATATTCCATTATTTTTGTCTTTTTGAATAATTATGAACTCAATAATGATGCTTCCAAGGAGTAAAAAAATGAACAAAATAGGAGTTTTTTCTATTATTGAAGTTTATTTCTCAGTAGTGCTACTAGTTATGAAAGGTAAGAAGATGTGCAGACTGGTGTAAAAAGAAGTTTAATGGTCAAAGAAAATAAATAGCCTTTTTGCTTTATAAAGTCAGAAAGGAAAATGTAAGAATATTTTATTTATTAGAAATGTTACCTAACTCTAATTTGCAAGGATCAATGAAAAATAGCAGAGCAAATTATTTCTCAAAATATTAAGAAAATAATTTAATTGCTACTCTTTGAAAAATTGAGGGTCTCAGAAAACAGTTAAGAAGTTGCTTACTTGATTACTGATAAAAGTTCTGTAAGTTTTATTAATTTCTACCAATAAAGCTACCTCAGTTCAAAAATAAACTTCCAGGTATAAAATGTAGTTTTTTAAGTAACTGGAAGAAAAGCTACACAGAGCTTTCAAATCCATTAATTACATAGTAACATCACCATTGTCAGTAATAGCAATAAAAACTACATTAATGTAACCAGTTAGAATTTGAAAAGCTTTGCATGTATTAACTCGTTTAATACTCTCAACAAACAAAACAGGCCAGTACTACTTTGACTCTTACTTTACAATTATGGAAACTGAGGCACAGAGATGTCAGGTAAATCATCTAGTTTTATTCATAGGGTGTGACAGAGCTGTGATTTGAATGCAGATAGTCTGGAAAGAGACTCCATAATTTTAACCAGAATGTGTAGCATGTATTCAAAAGGGTATATATCAAGATGTTATAGTATTGGATCTATTTTATATTTTAGTGGTGGTAATGTAAATCATTTTCAACTTCTTTGTGCTTTTATGTACTTTTCACACTCTATCATGGATAAAAACAACTCTGTAATTAGAAATAAAGCATCTGAAATGTGCTTTAAAAATACTCTTACTAGCTGCCTTCCTTCTCTCTTATCTTCATCTATCACATATGGCTGACTAGGTTTCTTTTTCTAGATGAGATCTCTAATGTGAAAAACAAATTACTTTTTAAAAATAAACTTCCTTTTTCTAAATATGCATTCTTTCTGTATTAGTGACCAACACAGCCTTGGAATAGCTCTTAACAAGGAATTAGTTTAACAAAGCAGTTCCCTGTAGATAGCATAATTGTGGTTCAGGAATCTATTAACTGAATGCAGAAAAGGACAACCAATACATTCTGAGGGACTAAAAATGAACAAATGAGAAAGTCTGAGCCATAGGCATTTAGTGAATGAACATGAAGAAAGACAAGAAAATATGTTTAACACACACAGAGAAAAAAGTCACTCTCATAAAAGCCAGCAAAACATAAAATGTGGCTGGAAGGAATCGGACAATAAAGAAATGATCAGACATGTTCTATTTGTTCAAGGAGATATACTAGCCATCAACTCTCTGGTTCTCCATCACAGGACTCACAATTTTGTAGCAATTTTGTCTATTTTCCTTGGATGCGATTAAGGGTAGAGAATAGAAGCTATTTCGGTCTGTTAAGCTAGGTAATTACAAGAAAGTTTCTATCCTACAAGTGTTCAAAGTACTAATTTCTAAGGGGTCTTGGGAGATGTTAGAGAAATTTATGTCACCTATTCCTATGAGTAATTCTGAGAGAACAACCAGTTGAGTTCTATAAGAATATGAGTAGGACTCATCAAATAACTTAGGAAAGCCAGGAGTATAGGCAAACAAGATCATGACTCAAAGTATGTAACCAGGGCTTAGTATCAACACCCCTGTAAGTCCCAGTATTAGCAGATAAAGTTTGGTATCTGGCCTAGGATCAAGGCTTGGGCAGGTGACACAAGAATAATGTATTGGGCGATTCCAATCAATTTTCTCTTGAAATGGCAAATTTCCTTCCCACCTACTCAATTCTTGGTTGGAAATCATATCTTTTACTATAGAGAACTTCTCTAAGCCAAATATTCCCATCATTTTTCAGACTGTAGTGTTTTAACTGTGTTTCTCATCATGATCTCCTTCCATTGGTGACCCTCAATAACTTGTAGACTTACAAAGCAATAATATACTCTAAGTAAAAGAACATTGTACCAGATAATAAAAAGCACAGGCAGTAATTGCCAGACATACAATCTTTACTTCTCCACATCTATATCTGCTACTATTAGAAGGTTAAGAAAAAGTAGAAACAGTAATTACGAGACGGCCCCAGAAGGACTGCTTTGCGTTAGGTAGAAATTTTGACACAGCTAGTTTAAAAAACGAAATCCACCTGTCCTCTTATAAAACAAGCAGTTTATTTGGAGGTAATATTAATAATATATCCTTAATTTTCAAAAGAGGAAATATAATTGTCAAAAATATCAAAAGATGTAAGAAGTTACTTTGCGGGTTATGAAAGACCAAATTTTGCATATAACATGTAAATTATAGAACAATATTCAAAATCTTTTAATTAGCCCTGTAACACTTTAAGAAACAATAGTGCCACCTCCATTTAGGAGGAAGGCAAGCATGAAAAATAGTTGTAAACTGCAAAGGAGAACTAACAATTGAGGGAAAATTGTGTTCTTAGCCTCTATGTTTGTAAAACAATAACATGTCAATATATTATCATTAAGTTTACTGTGATCATAGAATGAAAATGCTTAGGTACCTAGAATGATGTTTTTCTTCAAATATTCATAGAACTGGAGAACATGGGTGCTTTGGTATTATATCTTGGCTTTGGGGATTTATTTATGACAAATGTCTTTGCCTACACAATAAATGTGTCTAATTACTATGCAGTCTCTAAGCGGGAGCTTGGGCAGTGCTGGAGACAAAACCATTAAAATAAAGGATAGTAAGGGGATGAAACAAATGTCTCATCTCCAAAAGAGCTTAGAATTGAGCAGATGTTCAAAATAACAGGACCATGCATTTTGTTTCATTACATGTCAAAGTTTCTGGTGCAGGCTAAACTCTGAAGTTCATATACATCCACCTAAGGACAGGCTTGGAGTTAAAATAAGAAATGAGCCTAGGACCAAAAAAAAATGTGAAAACAGTCCAGTTGGGTGAAAGAGGCCACTTTAGCCAGGTTCTGAAAGATATGAAGTATTTGCTTGATAGCATTAATGAGTCAGGCAAGTAAAACGGTTAAGAATCACTACTGCAAAGGCCCAGGGTCTCTACATTTAGTTAGTGTAGAAGGGAACAATATAAATTAAATCTGATAGCTGGTTTAGGGAAAGCAAAAGATTACTAAGCAGGGCTGATTTTTGTTTTTGTTTTTGTTTTTGTTTTAAGACAGAATCTTGTTCTGTCCCCCAGGCTTGAGTGCAGTGGTATGATCATGGCTCATTGCACCTCTGCCTCCCGGGTTTAAGCGATTCTCCTGCCTTCACCTCCCGAATAGCTAGGATTACAGGCATGCACCACCATGCCTGGCAAATTTTTGTGTTTTTACTAGAAACAGTTTCACCATGTTGGTCAGGCTGGTCTTGAACACCTGACCTTAAATGATCTGCCCACTTTGACCTCCTCATGTGCTGAAATACAGGCATGAGCCACCGTGCCCAGCCATAAGCAGGATTTCTGATGGACCACCATTATTATTACACACTATAGGACTTGAGCAATATCTCTGGATAAGATGAATCACTGGAGTAGACAGTGGAGAATAATTTGTATAATGATTCTAGATCATTTTTAGGAAAATGAGAATTTAAATAATAGCAACAACCATGGAAAGAAACACGCTTAAGAAGGTAGATAATTAACAAATTTAAGAGAAAAACATTTTTAAAGGATAGAGAAGGGCTGGGGAAAAATGACTCCATAGCTCTGAACTAAGAAAGATAGAAATGTCTCTGACTGGAATGTAAAAATAGAAAATGGAGAGTATGGGGTGGGCTGGAGTAGGCAACGAGTTCAAATGAATTTGGTTTCTGAAGGGTTAAGTATTACTGTAAGGCATCTGAGAGAAGATAGTCTACAGCAAATTAAGGCAAGGTCCTAGTCAGATGGTGGGACATCCAGCTGGAGATGTAGACTTTTGGAAATTATAGGGATTTGGGTCAAAAATGAAACCATTAAAATGGTAAATACAGAATATGAGAGTCTTAAAGATTATCTGCAGTTAGTAGTTTAGGAAAATAAGAAGGAAAAGAAAGTATCTTATTATATAGACTAAAGTGATAATTTTTATGTGGAATCAAATGTATTTCCAATTTCTCAGGACTCAAAAATCTCATGCCTCTAAGCCCAGCACTTTGGGAGGCTGAGGTGGCCAGATTACCTGAGGTTAGGAGCTCAAGATCAATCTGGTTAACATGGTGAAACCCCGTCTCTACTAAAAGTACAAAAAAAAAGTAGGCTAGGCATAGTGCACATCTGTAATCCTAGCTACTGGAGGGCTAAGAAGGAAAATCATTTGAACTTGGGAGGTGGAGTTTGCAGTGAGCCGGGATCAAGCCACTACACTCCAGCCTGGGTGATAGAGTGAGACTCTGTCTCCAAAACAAAAAACAAACAACAAAAAAGTCTCTACAAGATGAGTGAAGGATAAAAGGATGAAAAATTACCTTATACTGCTCTAAGAAGTTAGTGTATGTTTTTTTCAACATTGAGACTTTCTCTTGATCCTTTATCTAATATTAACCTTACCTGTAAATAAAATTTTGTAGCTGGATTGTCATTTAACTTGGTCAAAAAGATAAATGTGTTTAAATGACGATAAGCTTTTTGGGAGCAGAGACTCAGTATTTGCTGCTTCTTGACAAAGTATTATACAACATCACACTGCATCTACGTGACAAATAACAAATTCGAACATTAACACTGTTATTTAGCCAAATTCCCTAAAGTATGTAGAAGCAAACTCAGAAATACTATTATTATTTATAAGATATTTTGCCAACAATTACAACTTGAGGTTGAACAGTTATATTCCTATTGGGTCTATAGTCTGTACTGGCAGGTCGTTGCTCCAACATAGGCAATTTTCAAGTCCCTTACTTGAAAGCGTCTTTGTCCTTTAGACAAAGGGCTGGAGCATAGGTCTGCATGTGTAGGATGCTGACTTGTAGTGCACATCTAATGCACATCAACCACAAAAATTTAATGAATCACTTTCTTGCCTGCTCTTAACCTTGCCAAGAATGCTGTGTGTGCACAAATCAAGAAACCTGTGAGGCCATATGCTGTGGGTCAGCCTTTGACCTGTTTTCCCCATCCAGCTGTCACTCTGAAAGAAATATCACATACACATTCATTTTTTATACACATGCAATTGTCCTGAATTTTGGCCATAGGGGAACTTTGCTGAGAAACAGTGGTTTGGAGTTGTTTAAGACAAGCTAATTTTCTGATTTCAAACATGGAATTTGAAAATTATGAGTAATTTTAAAAACGATCTTTCTCCATTTATGTTGCCTGATTCTGATCTTTAAAATTATAAGTAGTGTTTATGTAATAAAATCAACAACGATATAATAGATGCAGAATAAAATTATGTTTTTCTATCTCTAGAGGTTATTAGTATTATATGTTTCTTTCTTTTTATTATTATTATTTTTTGAGATGGAGTTTCACTCTTGTTGCCCAAACTGGAGTGCAATGACATGATCCTAGCTCAATGAATCTCTGCCTCCTGGGTTCAAGCGATTCTCTTGCCTCAGCCTCCCAAGTAGCTGGGATTATAGGCACCCGCACCATGGCCAGATAATTTTTGTATTTTTAGTAGAGACAGGGGTTTCACCATGTTGGTCAGGCTGGTCTCAAACTCCTGACCTCAGGTGATCCACCCACTTCAGCTTCCCAAAGTCCTGGAATTACAGGCATGAGCCACTGTGCCCTGCTGTATTATAAGTTTCTTTTACATCCTTCCAGAAATGCTGTATGCTTAAAAACAAATAGGTGAAATATAGTTTTTGTGAAATAAAGTCACGTTGTTCTTACAATTCTACTTTGGGTGTAGTCAGAAACAAACACTAGAAACTTTCGTAAACAAATATATATGGACTTACCTCATTGTTTTTGAGTCCTATGTAATATTTCACTTTATAGATGAGTAGTTTCTACTTCATCAGTCCCCATCATAGGCTTTTTAAATCATGCACTTTTCTGATTATTTTTCTTATCACAAGCAATTCTCTAACCTTTATTTTTGTGTACCTTTGCATTGTTTTGTGATAATATGTGTGGATTTACATGTATCAAAATATCACATTGTTCTCATAAAGATTTATAATTATTTATCAATTAAAAACATGAAACAAAAAGTACTGGACAGGGAAGTCCTCGCTTATGTTTATACACAAAAGACAAGACTTAAAAGATCATTGACTTTGCAGCCACATCAGCCTAGATTTGAATCCTAGTACAGTCACTTGTTTTGTTGTTGTTGTTGTTATTGTTGTTTTTGAGTCAGAGTCTCACTCTGTTGCCCAGGCTGGAGTTCAGTGATGCCTCCTGGGCTCAGGTGATTCTTATGCCTCAGTCTCCCAAGTAGCTTGGATTGCAGGCACGCACCACCATGCCCAGGTAATTTTTTGCATTTTTAGTAGAGGTGGGGTTTTGCCATGATGGCCAGGCTGGCCTTGAACTCCTGCCTCAAGTGATCCACCTGCTTGGCCTCCCAAAGTGCTTGGATTACGGTGTGAGCCATCATGTCTGGTCATAGTCACTTACTTTTTTGTATGTCTTTGGGCAAAATAATTACTCTGACTCTCAGATTTTCTCTTGATAGAAAGATGACAAGGCCTGCACAATTAAGATTTTTGGAAGGGAAAATATACTGGCTAGGTCATTTTTGTCTGGTATTTTAATATCCAGTATCTAGATAGTCTTATTTTCAGATAACACACATTAAAAGAAAACATAAATTTTATAAAACTTGTAGCTAAGAAGTCAGAGGAGCAAAAAAAGTAGGAAAAGAACAATGTTTTAGTACAGAATTTGAAGTCAGAATTGGACTAACTATCCAAACCTATAAATTCCTAATTAAGTATTTTCTCAATTGATTTTGTTTACTTTTTTAGCTTTGTTTTTATCAGCTCTCTTTTCCCATTGATTGTGAGGGTGTCTTTACCTTATATCTATTCCACATGGTACAAGGACAAAGACACTATCAGCAAAGTCCGTATAAATAAATAAAAGAAATAAAAGAAGTCCTGGCAAAATGTGATTGTTTTGTCACTCTGTCTGTTGTCCCTTCCAGCTGGGAGAGTGTTGAGAACAATGCTTAGCCATGATACCATCTATGGTTTGAGGGAGAAATTCAATGGTGCCTATGGATGATGTGATACATTCTTCATCAACACTCATATTTTGTGAACATGTATGGGGATTGGATGATTACTAAGAGTTATTCATCCTTGTCCAAAGTTACCTTTTTAAATTTCAAATCACAATCAGACTTTTGCATTTTTCTAACAGATGTCACCATTATTATCTTGCATATATTGATGATGGTTTTATAAACTAGATAAAATTAAGAATAATTAACTATTTATTTTGAAAGGTTGAGGAAATTAAGCTTTAGAAGCATTAATTCATCTACCTGTATCTTCCAACTCAAAGTTCACTTTTCTTGCCACTGTGTCACACTGAATGCCATTCTATTTTAACACAAGACAAGAATAATCTAGCCAGTGTTTTTTCCTCTTCTGTGCCTTAGTTCTTTCAGAAAATTTTTTAAAAACAATTTCATTGATGCCCTATTAAATATAATACAAGCTATGCTGCATAAGATATCAAAGTTCTCCTTCATTTATTCCAACATTTATGACCAGCCTCATCTCTTATTACCTGTGAGCTCCAGGACCATTACATCATAATCTTGTTCCTTAAATACATCATTAACTTCTTCACTACCCTTGCCTTCCCTACTGCCTTTCCTTCAACTTAGAGGTCTTGTTCTCAATTATCCACCCATGTTCATTATATTTCACACTCTAAGTAAATCAGATGACAATGTCTTGACTAAGATGTTCATCCTGATTTCCACAGTCACAGTGAATCACCCTTGCATAAAGAAAAACAAATGTATATATACCTAGCATAAACACATATTCTTCTCTGTTATTAAAATTACTTATTTATATTTTACTCCCCTGAGTCACTATAAACAATTTATGAGCAAAATATTATCTATTTCCCACAAGAATCAAACATGCACCTGGGTATATTTGCCATTTCCTCCAGCTGGTGTGCCAATATTCAAAGCCCTCACTATTTTATCCAATATTGAAGGCCCACCTGTATACCACCTTATGCATGAAACTTCTTCGGAATCTCTTTAGAAAGACTTACATCACTCTCTTTTGAACTTCAATATCACTTCATAGCAACTACCTCTTTCTTATATTACAGTGGTTTAAGTGTATCTTTGTTCCTCCATAAGATTTTTGCTCCCATGTAGGCATGGACTGCATCTAATTTTTGTTTACCACTGTATCCTCTGAGTCCAATGCAAAGTAAGTACGCAAAAACTATTTGTTGTATATATGGAGAAACATATAATCTTCTTGTTAATACCATCTATGTTTATATCTAATGATTTTTTAATCTCTCACAGAATTCTGTCTGAATTCAATATGTACTTTGAACTCTATGCAATTGTCATTTTTTAGGTCACAAACAGTTGAGTACCAGAAATTTTATTTGGTTCGATGTAAAAGTAACAGAGTAATTGAAATGATGGCTGAATAAATGAATGAAAACTCCTCAAAGTTGCAAATCATGGCATGTCTGCATTAATCATATACATAAATATGATTTCATTTGATGGAAAGTCATTGGGAGGTCAGGAAGGGAGAATCTAAATTAAAATATGTCACTCGTTCACATGGAAAAAAAAATGCATTTTGGTACATCATTTACTGCAGGGAGGACAAATACAGACTATACATCCACCAGGCTCTTTTCCCCAATAAATTCATTTTCCTCTGTGCTCACTGAAATAAAAAATCCCTGTACCTGAGTAAAACAACAAGCTTGCATCTTCTGTGCTTCCCTAGTGAGAATTCCAGCTACATTCCATTGTCAGAACTGTATGAGTGCAACCAAGCTAAGCACAACTGCTCAGGAGTCAGACCACCTGCACACATTAGATGTCCTTATTGTCAAATTACATAAGACTAAAGTTATCTTGTGGGGTTGTTATGACTTCTTGTTGCAGTGCTTTTAAGGAAGTCAATTTAGTAGATTTCCTGCCACACAGTGGGGGTTTAATAAATGGCAGTTAAAAAAAAAAACTAGTCTGGTTCACTTATACATGATTTAATATTTTCCTGGACTAAGAACAAGGGTTCACATACACTGAATGGAGAGAAATGCTGCTGAAATCAGAGAATTTAATAAAACACTCAGAAACTGAACATGTTTCTTAGGAGATTATAATAAGCAAAAAAAAGATAAGGAAGAGCAGGATAATGAGGAAGAAAAGAAAGAGGAACAGAAAACCGTCATTTCTTTAGCCCTTAATGTGTACCAGGAACTTTCAAAGTCCCTTGCATGTACTGAGCATTGCATAGGAAAGTAGAATAAATATTTCAGAATAGAAAGTAAACAAAAAGACATAGAAAATATGAGAAAAAAATATAAATTTAACTATTAGCCCTTTTAGATAAATATCCAAATAATAGGAGTTGCAGAAACTGTGAAGAATACATTTGGGAAGAAGAAAATGACCAAAGTGATAACTTAATAAAAGTTCCCAGAAATAAAGTCTGTTAGTTTCCAAATTTAGAGGACACACATTGCCCAACACAGTGGATGAAAAAGGCTCATACCAAGGAACATCTTTGTGAATTTCAAATGTTGGAGCAAAAAAAAAAAAAAAAAAAAAAAAAATCTTAAAAACCTTGAAAGAGAAAAGACAATGCAAAAAGGATTTAGAATTATCATGGCAGTGAAATTTAATAAAATCCTATATAGTTCAGGGTAAATGGATTACTGTCCTGAAAATTCTAAAGGAAGAGGAAGATGGTTTTCAACCTAAGATTTGATAACCAGGCAAGCTACCAGTTATGTACTTAAGATTTCTGTAATATTTGCTATGTGGCAGGCACTGTTGAAAACAGACTACATATATTAACATATTTAATTCATCAACAGTCTAAAACGGTTACTATTGTTCTTTATCTCATTTCAGATATGGAGGTACAAAAAGGTTAAGCAATGTGTCCCCAAGTAATACTAATGCTTTATGAGAGGACCAGCGTTTACCAACCTACAATCTTGGTCCATACATGACAGCCTATCCCTTAACTGAAAGTAAACAGGTAGCCAAACAAAGAAACACTGCTTAGATCAGTTGTGATTGTGTTGTGCCAAACCTAAAATCCTTAATTAATTATCAATTCCATTACTATGTCCCAGAAATTCATTCAATAAAATGCATCATCTAACTTAATCCATTGAGTAATAAGGAAAGGTCCTCTCTACCTCCCAATCTTTTATAATAATTCAAAATTGTCTATATGGTCATTTTAAAAATATTTAATTTTTAATATACATAGTAGGTATATAATTATGGAGCACATAAGATATTTTTATACAGACATGCAATGCATAATAATCACATCATGAAAAATGGGATATCCATCCACTCAAGCACTTATCCTTTGTGCTACAAACTATCCAATTATACTTTTTAAGTTATTTTTAAATACATAATTAAATTATTATTGACTATAGTCACTCTGTTCAACTATCAAATATTTGATCTTATTCATTCTTACTGCTACCTAAAAATCAAATAATGAATTAAAAATTTGTTTGAATTATTATATGAATGGTCTTCTATTTCCCCGTCTCTTTTAAGGGAAAGCTCTTTTACAGATTTTAGTAAAAATGGCTTTTTTCCTAATTTTACTAAAAATACCAATCTTCTGATAGACTCTAATTGCTTATAAATGGAGTCTCATAGATTCCATATCCTTACATCAATCTTCTCATAGACTCCATTCGCTTGTAAATTTGATAGTTGTATATATACACTGAGCTCATCCTTACCCTAAATTAAAATGCAAAAATATTCAGGAGAATAAGAAGTGTATCAGTAGTGTAAGAATATTTCCAGAGCTTTGGTTTAAAAATATGCTTTCAAGAAATTCGGCTTTTCCTATGACCCAAATATTCTCTGAGCTCCTCACTTCCCTGGGATGCACACCACCTAATTGAAGTAGTTCCATAACCACAGTGTTCTGCACATACTTAATGACACAAGTAGCACATCAGTCACTTGGCTAATAAGCGTTCTCTGAAGCCCATGGAAACAGAGGGAAATGCTCCCTTTATTCTTCCACTGTGTATACATTCCCCAAACATGTATTATTATTATTCTTATTACCCAGTTGAACTAGTTTAATTTGTGGTTGGATAAATCATAAACCATTTGATTCTCAAACCTCCCAAGTTATTATTTTACTTCATCCAAAGATTTTACAGCAGAGAGCACTGGGGATAGTCCAGATGACTTGAATTTTTTTTTCTCACTCCCTAAAGGCTATAAAAATGTAAAAACTCTGATGCAGAGAAACATTTCCATAAATAATTAGTATTGCATTGCATTGGTAAAAAAAAAATACTGAACATAATCCGTAAAAAGGAAGAATTAACTCATTGGGTAAGGCTAGGTTTTTAAGATATTGGAACACACTGATTCCTAAATAGATCTTTGGAGTGTACATTTCTAGGTTTGGCCACCCAGTTTCCAACTCATTTTTTTATAATGTTTTAATTGATTAAGAAGAATAAAATCTACTCCTCCATGCTACAATGAATGCTTTGGTCACTTCATGTCCAACAAGGAAGCCTGAACCTCAGCTAATTTTCAATCCCATTACTATTTCCCAGAAATTGAACCAATGAAATATACTCCATTGAGAAAAAGGACTTTTGCTCAGTGATTGAGATTAGGAATCATGCAGATTTAGAATCCTGTGGCAGCTGTCCTGGGCCAAACACAGAAAAAGTGGATTGAGAATAAAGCAGACTCTAAAACTAAAGCTCTGAAGTGGAAAAGGAGGAGGAAAACTCAGTGTACTCATACCACTTGACCTATTGGATCAATCTTCACTCATAGTCAAATTGCCATCTGAAATTTTCAGTTGTGACAGCCATTGATTGTTTAATCAAGGTTGATTTGAGTCATTTTTCCTTTTTTGTAAATAAAAATATCTTAAGAAATACTCTATTTTTATGCAATTCTGAGACTATGTAAATAGTCTAGTGATAGACATATCTAAACAACAACAAAAAATTAACCCTGGGTATACTAAACACTAGTTTCAAGAGCATAAAGATAAGTAAGACATTATCTCCACCTTCAACCTACAGTAAAGCTCTCTTCCCACGTGTCCTGTTGACACTAGGGAGTCTTGTTCTTCACTTTCTTATATTAACTTCACAAAAACCACAGATATACCTTTTATGATCCTAATTCTCAGGCAAGCAGTATTTAATTTTAACATTAATGACTATTGGTACATAGCTTCAGAGATGTAAAGAGCATGGGGTTCATAGGTCCATCACATTCATTATATTTAAGTAGATATGACTCAGGAAAAAAAAATAGGGTTTCATAATGTTCATCAAGAAAGAGCATGGTCCTAGGAGTCAGCGGATTTCTTGTTCTGTCCTTGCCTCTTGAGTAGAACAGAACTGGGACAATTGGCACCTACAGAGGAAGTTAATTACTCCAAATGGCCCCTATTGTCCAACCCAGCTTCAGCAGTATAAGTTATGCTATGTATAATTTCTAAATTCATACACTGAAACCTTTATTTTTATAAAATAAAAAAGTATTATGAATGTTGTTATCTAGTGCTATGTGACAAACCACCTCAATATTTAGTGACCATAAAAAATTTAGGCCACTTGAAGGCTGAGGTTAGAATTATCTGAAAGATTATTTACTCATATGTCTGGAGCTTGGGATAGGAAGACTCAAATAGCAGGGAGACAGAGTGCTAGGGTTCCTTGGACTTTTCCAGGTCTCCATCTCCACCTCCATCTCTACCTGACTGTTCATGTCCATGTCCACGTCCGTGTCCATCTGCACCTCCATCTCTACCTGACTGTTCATGTCCACGTCCACGTCCGTGTCCATCTGCACCTCCATCTCTACCTGACTGTTCATGTCCAC
>CAUYLG010029060.1:0-20800 GCA_963573385.1 Cacajao melanocephalus
GATACCTGCCAAATGTCAGTCTGATCTCTCCTTTATGAGGTGACTCTTTGGATATACGGGGGTCAGGGAGCTGCTTGAGGAGACAGTCTGTCCTTTATAGGAGCTCAAGTGCTGAACTGCGAGCTCCGTTGTTCATTCAGAGCTTCTGGGCAGGTACGTTTAAGTCTGCTGCAGCAGGACTCATAAACCCCTTCTTATTTCCCAGGTGTTCTGTCCCAGGGAGTTAGGGTTTTATTTATGAGTTTCCATTGTGCTGCTGTCTTTTTTTTTTCAGGGCTGCCCTGCCCAGCAAGGAGGCAGCCTAGTCACTTTCTGCCTGCCTAGGCTTTGCTGGGCTACTGTGGGCTCCGCCCAGCTGCCGTGTCAACTTCCTTGCAGTCCTGTTTATATGGGTGTAGTTAGAACTGCCTCTGCAGTGGCGGTTCACCTCTGTAATGGCGGACTCTCTGTAATGGCGGGTTGCCTCGGCAACGACGGGTTGCCTTGGTAATGGCAAGCTGCCTCAGCAATGGTGGGCTGCCTCCGTAGTGGTGGAGTGCCTCGGTAATGGCGGACGCCCCTCCCCAACAAAGCTGGATGTCCCAGGTTCAGCTGTGCTTGCTGTGAAACTCTCAACCCTGAGCATTTCCAATTGCTGTTTTTCTTTTTGTGGGGGTGGGACCAGCTGAGCCTGATCACCTGGCTCCCTGCCTCAGAGCCTTTTTTGTTTTAAGGATCGACTCTCTCCCAGGTGTTCCAGTCGCCTGATGAAAAGGCGCCAGGATCTGCGTGATTTCCCGTGCGGCGACCCACTGCGCCGGCTGAAACAGCGGTGCTGATATTTGTGGCGCTTTTTTGCCCAGGAATCTCCTGGCCTGGCTCCCTGTTTCAGACCCCTTTTTGATCGGATGAATGGGCGATTCTGCCTTCCCAAAGCTCCACTTGCTAGCTAGAAGGGAGACCCAGACTAGTGTATTTTGTACGGAAAACTGCCACGCCGGGGCGCCAGCAAAACCGCCGCGCCGGCCAAAAGAGCCGTGCTGGCGACCCTTAGGGCTCCTCCGCCTGGGAATCTCCTAGTCTGTGGGCAATAAAAATCTGTCTGGAAATGCAGCGTCCACTCACCCTCTGCACTTCACTGGGAGCTGCAATCCTGAGCTGTTCCTAATCAGCCATCTTGGATCGCACCCCTTGAGTGAGTTTCTTAAACCTGAGTTCTAATTTGACTGCACTGTGGTGTAAGAGACTGTTTGTTATGATTTCTCTTCTTCTGCACTTGCTGAGTTCTAATTTGACTGCACTGTGGTGTAAGAGACTATTTGTTATGTTTTCTCTTCTTCTGCACTTGTTTACTGGAAGTAAAACACTTCCAGCTATGTGGTCAATTTTAGAATAAGTGTGACATAGTGCTGAGAAGAATGTATATTCTGTGGATTTGGGGTGGAGAGTTCTATAGATGTCTGCAGGTCCACTTGTTCCAGATCTGTGTTCAAGTCCTGAATATACTTGTTAATTTTCTGTCTTGTTGATCTGTCTAATATTGTAATGCCCTTCTTTGTCTCTTTTGGTCTTTGTTGGTTTAAAGTCTGTTTTGTCAGAGACTAGGATTGGGACCCCTGCTTTTTTATCACTCTACATTTGCTTGGTAAATCGTCTGTCCTCCCTTTATTTTGAGCCTGTGTGTGTCTTTGCACATGAGATGGGTTTCCCAAATACAGCACATCGATAGGTCTTGACTCTTTATCCAATTAGCCAGTCTGTGTCTTTTGATTTTGGCATTTAGCCCTTTTACATTTAAGGTTAACATTGTTATGTGTGAATTGGATCCTGCCATTTTGATGCTCGCTGGTTGTTTTGCCCATTAGTTGATGCAGTTTCTTCACAGTGTCTATGGTCTTTACAATTTGGTATGTTTTTGCAGTGTCTAGTACTGGTTGTTCCTTTTCATGTTTAGTGCTTCTCTTGTAAGGCAGGCCTGATTGTGACAAAATCTCTCCACATTTGCTTGTCTATAAAGGATTTTATTTATCATTTTCTTACGAAGCTTAGTTTGACTGGATATGAATTGTGTGTTGAAAATTCTCTCTTTAAGGATGTTGAATATTGACCCCTACTCTCTTCTGGCTTGTAGGGTTTCTGTAGAGAGATCCGCTGTGGGTCTCATGGGCTTCCCTTTATGGGTAACCTGAGCTTTCTCTGTGACTGCCCGTAGCATTTTTTCCTTCATTTCAACCCTGGTGAATCTGACAATTATGTGTCTTGGGATTGCTCTTCTTGAGGAATATCTTTGTAGTGTTCTCTGTGTTTCCTGAATTTGAATGTTGGCCTGCCTTGCTATGTTGGGGGCATTCTCCTGGATAATATCCTGAAGAGTGTTTTCCAACTTGGATTCATTCTCCCCATCGCTTTTAGTACACCTATCAAACGTAGATTATTAGGTCTTTTCACATAATCCCATATTTCTTGTAGGCTTTGTTTATTTCTTTTCACTCTTTTTTTTCTAATCTTGCCTTCTCACTTTCTTTCATTGAGTTGATCTTCAATCTCTGATATCCTTTCTTCTGCTCGTTTGATTCGGCTGTTGAAACTTGTGTATGCTTTGCAAAGTTCTCATGCTGTATTTTTCAGCTCCATCAGGTTGTTTATGTTCTTTTCTATGCTGGTTATTCTGGTTAGCATTTCGTCTAACCTTTTTTCAAGGTTCTTAGCTTCCTTGCATTGGGTGAACATGCTCCTTCAGCTCGGAGAAGTTTGTTATTACCTACCTTCTGAAGCCTACTTCTGTCAGTTTGTCAAACTTATTCTCCATCCAGTTTTTTTTCCCTTGCTTGTGAGGAGTTGTGATCACTTGGAGAAGAGTTGTTCTGGTTTTTGGAGTTTTCAGCCTTTTTGTGCTGGTTTCTTCCCATCTTCATGGATTTATTTACCTTTGGTCTTTGATGTTGATGACCTTTGGTTGGGGTCTCTGAGTGGATGTATTTTCTGTTGATGTTGGAACTATTCCATTCTGCTTGTTAATTTCCTTCTAATAGTCAGGCCCCTGTGTTGCATGTCTGCTGGAGTTTACTGGAGGTCTGCTCCAGACCCTGCTTGCTTGGGAATCACCAGCAGGGGTTGCAGAACAGCAAAGATTGCTGCCTGTTCCTTCCTAATTTTGTCCAAGAAAGGTACCTGCTAGCTGCCAGTCATAGCTCTCCTGTATGAGGTGTCTGTCAGCCCCTGCTGGGAGGTTTTTCCCAGTCATGCTACATGGGGGTCAGGGAGCCACTTGAGGAGGCAATCTGTCCCTAATCAGAGCTTGAGCTCTGTGCTGGGAGATCAGTTGCTCCCTGCAGAGCTGCCAGGCAGGGATGTTTAAGTCTGCTGAAGCTGTACCCACAACTGCCCCTTTTCCCAGGTGCTCTGTCCCAGGAAGATGGGGGCTTTATTTATAAGTCCCTGACAGACTGCTGCGTTTTTTCAGAGATGCACTGCCCAGCAAGTCTATTGACACAGTCTGCCTGCAGTGACCTTGTTGAACTGCTGTGGGCTCCGTCCATCTGTGTGAATTTCCTGGCAACTTTGTTTACACAGGCAAGGTTAAAACTGCCTACCTGAGCCTCAGCAATAGTGGACACCCTTCCCCCCAACTGAGCTCAGTGTCCCAGGTTGTGCTCAGACTTTGTGCTGGCTGTGAGAATTTCAAGCCAGTGGATCTTAGCTTGCTGATCTTCATTGGGTTGGGACCTGCCAAGCCAGATCACTTAGCTCCCTGACTTCAGCCGCCTTTTTCGGGAGAATGAGTGGTTCTGTCTCACTGGTGTTCCAGTCACTACTGGGTTATGAAAAAAAAAAAAGAAAAGAAAACTGCTGCAGCTAGTTTGGTATCTACCCAAATGGCCGCCCAGTTTTGTGATGGAAACCCAGGGTACTGGTATTGTTGGCACTGGAGGGAATCTTCTGATCTGTGGGTTGTGAAGACTGTGGGAAAAGCACTGTATATCAGAACCAGAGTGCTACAGTGCCCGGAAAAGCCCCTAATGGCTTCCTTGGCTAGGAGAGAGAGTTCTCCTACCCCTTGCCCTTCCTGGGTGAGACAGTACCCCACCCTGCTTTGGCTCACTCTCATTGGGCTACACCCACTATCTAACCAGTTCCAATGAGATGAACCAGGAACCTTAGTTGGAAATGGCAGAGATCACCCACCTTCTGTATTGCTCTAGCTGGGAGCTGCACACCGGAGCTGTTCCTATTCAGCCATCTTGCCGGAAAATCAACCCAGGTGATTTTTTAGGATGGTTTCATTTCCTTCTTGAAATTCCTAACTTTAATACTTGTAAGAGGAGCATTTACAAAGCCAATCTCTCTCTGTCTATGGAAACTTCCCTATGAGGGAATATGCTAGATGCCTGCTGTGTGGAAGGGATAAGAAAGTTCTCAATATCCCTCTTACAGTGTTCTAATTCTTTTCTCAAATTTGGATAAGGATTTAAAGGAGCAGTTTGTTCGACTCCATTATGGTCTCCAGGTCTTTCTTCCTCTAACCTTCTTGCTGCCCCTTGATCTTTCTGTCCCCTATTTTATGAGATGTACGGAAGGGCAGGCATGATGAAGGTCCCAGGGCTTTTCACTAGGTGAGGGCTTTTTATGAGGCTTTTCTTCTTCTTTTTTGAAGGGGAACATGGAGACTAATGCCTTGATCCAGCAGATAGCATAACCCATCTCTTCTTGTGAGATTGGGGTTTTATTGTTCAAATAGAGAATTAAAGCTTGGCACACCTAATTTTTAACTGAGCTAAATTTAGCCCAAAAGAGCAAAGGCTTAGGAACTGGGTCTTTGGGCTAGATAAACAGCAATGCTTTATCTTTTGCTCTTCTCTGTCCCTGGTTCGAGGGTTGTCCCTCCAAACCTGCGGCGTTCTCCCCGAAGGACTGTCTGGGGGAATGTCAGAGGGAGTCTCTTTGGCTCCCTCTTTTTTTGGTCCATAGGCCTAGAATTTCTGTTTTCCATTTTCGATCAGTCTTTGTGTCCAAGCTTCTCCCTGTGTACTCAACCACCTCCCACCCCCCACTGGAGGTTTCTTGCACACCCTGAGAATTGCTTTGCCTGCCTGTCTCTGGACATTTCCTTCATGGTAGAACTGAACCGTGGATTGGGATTGGGACTCGGCATTTGCTTTGTATCTAGGGTACATCTCATTTACACACGCTTGACCTCTGAAAATGCCCAGCCACCAAGGCAGTACTTAAGAGTGCAGTTTTGCTCCGTTGGTTTGTGCATGAGGTTGCCTGGTTGCTGTGGTGCCTGCTTTTCTCCCTGTGTTGCCTCTGCTGCCTCCTGAATAACAGTCTTGTGTTTATTTATGGCCTCTGCAGGGAGCCAGGACACCCAGACAGAGCAGGTCACAAAAATCAGGTGGGATATGTTTCCACTCTCAGCTGGATTCCCACTCCACACAGGCACAGAGATCCTGGACAAGCCCCCAAGTTTCTGAGAAACACATTTACCCGTCCAAACCCAAAGAAAGGACATGAAGAACAGTGGAAGCAAGAATTTTAATGGTGGTTTTGCAAGATTGGGTGTCTGGTAGTCAGGCACACCCAGGGCAGTTATAGCAGCTCATTTATCTCTTAGCATGCAAGTCCCTCCAGTTCCTCATTAGTTGAGTACTATGGGGTTCCAATTCTCCTGGATATTGCCTAAGTTTGATTATCCCCCTCATAAGCTTATACCCTAGTCCCTTTCTCCACTTGAGTTTGCATTTCGCAATAACGAAACTTTCCTCCTTTTTAGGGGCTGACTCATCCTCTACATTCTGTTTGTTTTTTTGTGACTTTCTAGTTGCATGAGTGATGCAGTTTATCACATCTGCAGGCTGGCTGCCAGTACTTTGATTTATCATGCCTTGAAAATGGACCCTTTAAAATATTTTCTCACAATAGTAAAGTCTGAAACAGTACCCAGTATATTAGAAATGTTGAATAACTTTAATTTTTTTTGAGCCTGACTTTTAGAAAAAGCTTTTGATATCAGGGATTTAATCCAGAAAACAGTTTCCCAATAGGTAATGCCTGTTCAGCCCAACAATTCTACACTTTTTTTTTCTTTCTGATTTTTATTTTAGATTCAAGGGGTACATGTGCAGGTTGGTTTCATGGGTAAATTGTGTGTCATGGGAGTTTGGTGTACAGATAATTTGTTAACCAGGTAATCAGCATAGTATCCAATAGGTAGATCTTCAGTCCTCACCCTCCTCCTACCCTCCACCCGCAAGAAGGCCGCAGTGTCTATGTGGTTCTTTTCTTTGTGTCCATGTGTACTTAGTGTTTAGCTCCCAGTTATTAATATAAGTGAGAACATGTATGTCTGGGTGCAGTTACTCACACCTGTAGTCCTACCACTTTAGGAAGTCAATGTGGGCAGGATAATGAGGCCAGGAGTTCAAGGCAAGCCTGGCCAACATTGCAAAATCTCATCACTACTAAAATACAAAAATTACTGGGCATGATGGCACATGCTTGTAATCCTAGCTACTTGGGAGGCTGAGGCAGGAGAATCACTTGAACCCAGGAGACATGGAGGTTGCAGTGGCCTGAGATCTTGCCACTGCACTTCAGTGTCAATGACAGAGCAAGACTCTTTCTCAAAAAATAAAAAAAAAAGTGAGATCATACAGTATTTGGTTTTAATTTGCATAAACCTTAACTCTTCAGCCAGTTTGTAAAGTTCTTCACAAACTACCTCTGCTTTCCTCACAGCCTGAGTGTTGCTAGTTCTCTTAGAGATCCTCGCTCTATTTCCAATAGTCAAACTGGCGATTTCCTACAAGCGCCGTACTCCGCGAACCCCATGATGTTATCAGCGTTCTGATTTTTGGAATGCTTGCTGTCCTTACTCTGTTCAGGTTGCTATAACAAAATACCACAGACTTGGTGGCTTATTAACACTGGACATTCATTTCTCATAGTTCTGGAGCTGGAAGTCCAAGATCAAGACAGTAGTAAATTCAGGTATCTGAGGGCTGTGTCATGGTTTGTAGACCGCTCCTTCTTGCTATGTCTTTACATGGTAGAAGGGGCGAACAAGCTCCTTTGGGCCTATATTTTAAGGACACTAATCCTGTTCATGTGGACTCGGCCCTCATGACTAATCACCTTCCAAACACTCCGCCTCCTAATACCATCATTTTGGGGGTTAGGATTTAAATATAGGAATTTTTGGAGGGTACGTATTCACACCGTAACACCTGCCTTGCCCTATTCTTTCAACTTAAATGTTCAAACCAAGTAATGGCTTTTCTAGCAAGTCTTTGTCAATACCATTCTCTTCCAGAGGCAGGTATTTCTCCCATGTTTTTATATGCATCATGGAGGTAACTCTAATCATGGCGGTTCTTACTTGAGAATCATAATTCCAGGACCTCACTACTGAGTTCACTGAGGGCAGGGACTGTTCTGTGCTCATCTCTCTATTACCAGCTTGACATGTAATGGGTGCTAAGTAGGAAAAGATAATAATATTTGGAGACATTCATTTCAACACCATTCAAAAATGAAAGTGAATTTTCAGCTTGTTTTTAGTTAACTAGAAGATTATGTCATCAAACTAAACTCTACAAGGGTCGAATAAACACTTTCTGAGCATTTGGCTAATTCAAGTTTTATAGTAAAATGTTTATAAACTGGACAGATTGTATATATCAGAAAAATGAAAATGTTTAAAATGAATAGATACTCGAAGGGAAGGCAAGAAGAGACCAACTTCATTAATGCAGCATTCTCTTGTTAATCATGTAATATATGCCGGGCTCTGGGAATACAAAAAATACTTTTTCAAAGTTTTCACATCGTTTCATTGATGTTTCCCGTTTAATGGTAGGATTTCTGAATATGGTCCCTCTGGTCCCTGTGGCTGAATAACATCTTTCTGACTATCCAAACTTTAATCCACTGGGATGTCATACAGGGCTTGAGAAGATTAATTTACTTCTAGCTTCTGTATGATTCAGAAAGATGGTTTTCATTAATGTGCCTGCCAGCATGCTCAGTTTGCATTATAAGGGCAGTTTACTTGCTTGACATGGCTGCTTATTTCATGCAGTGTTTGAGTTATTGGGAGCCTCCACAATGTTTGATAAATGGATAAATGAACAACCAATATGCTAAGTCCACTTTGACAGAATTTATGTCTAATTGATTAAGTCTAAATGGGTCACTGACGTTGTCCTCTCTTTGTATATTTGGTATCATTGGATGGTATTTATGAAATTGGGTGGTTTTGTTGCCAGTTTTCTATAACAAGAAAATCTTTGAAGGAATGCATTGTCTGTAAATTAACTGCTTTTAACAATGTTTCTCTTTCTCTAGATTTTAGTGCCGATTCTTTCTAATAAGAACAACCATAAGTCCTGGTCCTGTTTTACTTCACAAGATATGGAATATCACATAGAAATCATGAAAAATAAGATGTATGTTTTTAGGGGCAAAATGTCTAGAAGAACTCTTCTACCAATTCCCGCTGTTGCAGGAAAGATCGACCTGGATCAGAATTATTCAGAGAACAAGTACGTTACAATACAGTATATACAGGATATTAAAATGGAGAGCCAGGCCAGCATGGTGGCTCACGCCTGTAATCCCAGCACTTTGGAGGCCGAAGTGGGAGGGTTGCTTGAGCCCAGGAGTTCAAGACTAGCCTGGGCAACATAGTGATATCTTGTCTCTGCAAATGAAATAAAATAATAAAATAAAATGGAAAGTCAGCCTACCCATTTAATATCACACCTCTAGCAAACCCATTAGCAAATAGAGTTACAACTACATCATATTTTTAAAATAAGTACAGAAACGTGTATTATTTCCTTTCAAAGTATGCTTTTAAAAAGCAAATTGTACAAAAAGTAAACTGTAGTAATTGATATGATGTCAGTAACGATATCCCTTTAGAAAAGTGGTTTTTGAGGATATGATAATTCTTTAACAATGTTTAAGGTTAGAGACATGTCAGTGACAGCGTAACATAACCTCACAACTCAAATCAGGACCATAAAAATAATGGATTTTGAAGAATTTATTTTTAGAAAACTAGTTTATGTATGTATAAACTATTAAAATTCCTGTCTTTGGATAAAATGATTCATCTTTGAATTATATTATTAATTATTTTAATGTTTGTAGGCCACAGTCAAATGAAAGGATAATACTTCATGCAATTGAATCTGTGGTTATTAAATGGTCACATCAAATCCAAGAAGTTGTAGAAAAAGATTCAGTGAAGCCTTTGTTGAATGGTCTTCACTTGACTCCTCAAGAAGAGCTAGATTTCTGGATGATGAGGAGAGAAAATCTGTCATGCATTTATGATCAAGTAAGTAGATAGCCCTAAAAATTGTAAATTAAATTAGCAAGTTCTCCTGAGCAGGAATGACCAATAGTTTTAAAGATTTAACACACTGTCTTTGTATGATTTACTGGTCTGCCTTCTTTTCTTATTCCAGAGTTCTGTATGTATGGCATGTACTTTTGACATTAATTTAAAGTAACTTTGTCTTTACCAGAATATTTTGACAGCATTTGTGGTGGTTGGAAACATTGGGCTACCCTGGAAGAGGAGTACTTTCTCAGGGAAATGTTGAAGACTGGAAAATTTAATTAGTCAATTTAATTGATTTAGAAAGGAGTGAAGTCTTGCTTGGTAGAGAGACACAGCTTTGGAAGAGCTAACTTTGGTTCCTCTGCTGGGTGCTTGCCATACAAATTACTTAGTTAAAGTTCTGAAAGTGAAGATGTCCATTTACGTGTCTATTGAAGATTTTCTGAAACAAATTTTATATGGAGAAATTAATATTTTGTATATATAATGTATTAGGTTCTCTAGATGAACAGAACTAACAGGTTATGTGTATGTATAAAGGGAGTTTATTAAGGAGAATTAACTCACATGATCACAAGGTAAAAATCCCACAGTATGTCGTCTATAAGTTGAGGAGTAAGGAAGCCAGTTGTGGATTAGTCTGAGTCTCAAAACCTCAAAAGTAGGGAAGCTGACTTGCCTTCAGGCTGTGGCCAAAGGCCCAAGAGCCCCTGGCAAACCACTGGTGTAGGTCCAATAGTCCAAAAGCTGAAGTCTGATGTTCAAGGGCAGGAAGCATCCAGCACGGGAGAAAGATGTAGGCCAGAAGACTCCACACGTCTGCTCCTCTGTCTTCTCTTGCCCATTTTATTCTAGCCTCACTGGCAGCTGATTAGATGGTGCCCATCCAGACTGAGAGTGGGTCTGCCTCTCCCAGCCCATTGACTCAAATGTTAATCTCCTTTGGCAACACCTCACAGACACATCCAGGAATAATACTTTGCATCCTTCAATCCAATCAAGTTGACACTCAACTGTCACATCTAATAATATATAAATTGACTTTAAAAATTTAAATTAAAAAACTAAAATGCAAAATACAGGCCTAAGAGAAAAATGTATTTTTAAAAATAATTTTCAAGTTGAAACCAGACATACCTTTGAGTATTAAATACTGTATTGCTTGTGAGTGAAATAGAATTTCAGTATTTTATTACATAATGCATGTATTTAGTAATCAAGTTGATATTTATTAATGTTATTCCCCACCCCCCCCTTTAACTTAGCTTCAGGCACCTGTTGTGCTCAAAATGGTTAAGATCCTGACGACTAAACAAAGCAGCTATTTTCCTACTCTGAAGGACAGTTTTCTGGCTGTGGAAAATGGTAAGATTCTTGTTACTCACCCTGGTATCAGTATCACCACCAGATCATGATCCAGCCCCTGCCTGCTTGGCCTTGACATTTACCTTTCCGCCATGTTTGTGGAGTGATTGCTTTTGGCTCTTCTAATGATAAATTCATCTCACCCTTTGGACTTTATCCTCCGCCCATACTAAACTACTTTTAGTTTATCTGGTATATAGTAGATACCTGCCAAAATGGCTCCAGATTGAGGTTTTAATTAGAATGCTTGTGGAGGAGTGAGGCCTTCAGTATTTAGCAGAGGGAAAAAAACTCTGAATAGAGGTTTTCCAGTCAACAGATTGGGCTATGATAAGTCTAGTTATTCACCAGTTCAGCTGTCTGAGTGTGCTTGATATCTACCAGTTATTTAGCTTGCAAACACTCAAAGCAATCGTTGAAGTTTTGGTGAAGATTAAATATATGGAGTGGAGGGTTTGTTTGTTGAATTTTGAATAGACAATGTGTGTATGTTGTTACAAACCAGGAATCATAATGTGATACCCAGTTGAAAGTCTTCTCACCATCCTTGTCCTCTCACTATCTAGTTTGAGCCCCACCCAGAGATGACAGCCCTGCTCAGTTTCTTGATTTCTGTTCATGTTCCTTTGTGCATGTATAAGCATTTACTTCTGGATATACATGATACTGAGGTTTTAAATAATATAATTAGAGATAATATGGAGAAGTAACTTTTTTTGTTTCTAACATTAAAAAGGTTCTTTTTTTCCTACGTGACATTTTGAAAGTTAGAAAATACTTAAAATTTACCTCAAAAATGTTTTAATACATCTCTAGCGTTTTCTGCATGAATTCTCTTTAAAAAGAGGGCACAAGGAGGAATATATGCAGTAGGCAATCTGTAAGATCTGAATTCCTGTCCCAACTCCGCTTACTGAGCATTTTAAACTTGCTAAGCCTCTGGTTTTTCATTGGCCAAATTGGCCTGTTAACACTTTCCTTGAAGAATTGCTATGTGGATTTAGTATTTCTCAATCTTGTCACAATCAACAATTTGGATTAGATAATTTTTTGTTGTGGGAGCCCGTGTTACATGTTGTAGGATGTTGAGCAGTATCTCTGGCCTTTACCTGCTGGCCCCATCTCTGTTGTAATGATCATAAATGTCTCCAGACATGGCCGAATATACCCTAGGGGCAGGATCTCTCCTGGTTGAGAACCACTGAGTTAGGGACAGCATATACATTATGCAAGGTACGAGGCACATAGTAAGTATGCTTCAATAAATAAAAGTTGTGAGCATTTTTTTTTTCTCTGTTAGCATAGGATTAAAACTTTCTCTGGATACAGCTTCTATGGGAATGAATCCCAGGGATCCTCTGAGCCTTATGTGTGTGTGGCCTGGAGATTCAGGAAAAAACCACTTCTCAATAGAAGGAGTGGCCCAATCCCATGGTCAAGTTGGACGAAGAAAGCTCTTCTTAAAGACGTACTTCAGGCATTGTGAAGTCACCAGACATGCTGATCACATTTTAAGGATACTTGATATTTAAGGGCACTTGCCTACTAAACACAATTATTTTGACATAAACATTGATAAAAACACCAATTTCAAAATATGAGTACATCTGGAAAGAAAATAATTCCTGAACATTCTCTTTCTTCTCAGGAGTTTATTGTTACATAGACAGATTAATTGGTTACACGTCGAGTGGCTGGATGCATTCCTGACTCCTGGTGACAAAATTCAGCAGGGATTTTTGTTTGTTTGTTTTTGACACAAGTCTTTTGGGTTAACACCAAGAGCTAGAATTTACTTGACTTTTTTCCCTACTTTGATAATAAAATTTGTTCTAATTAGTCAGGGGTATTTGTAGTCTTGGTAACCAAATGGAGTCTCATGGAGATCCATTTAAGGTATATTAAAAGGACCAGTGCTAAGCAAGATAAAATTTTGGATTCAATTAAGCAGTCATTAATGAGAGTTAAATATGTAAATATTTATTCATATCTATAGCATTTTCTTTCTTTTTTTTCCCCCCCCCTTTCTGTTTCTTGGAGACAGTCGTGCTGTGTTGCCCAGGCTGAAGTGCAGTGGTATGATCTTGCCTCACTGCAGCCTTGATCTCCCAGGCTCAAGTGATCCTTCCACCTCAGTCTCCTGAGGAACTGGGGCCACAGGTGCTTGCCACCATGTCCAGCTAATTTTTAAGTTTTTTGTAGAGATGGGGTCTTGCTCTGTTGCTCAGGGTGATTTCAAACTCCTGGACTCAACTAATCCAAAGTGCTGGGATTATAGGCATGAACCACTGCACCTGGCCCTCTATAGCGTTTTCAAAAAGTATTTCTTTACCATGGTTAACGTTTGTTTTATTAAAATAACATTTGCATAAAAAATTAATTTTAAAGTGTATAATTTATTCAAGTGTTAGTACATTCATGATGTTGTACAATGTCACCTCTGCGGAGTCTCAAAATACTTTCATCACCATACTTAACAATTTTAAGATAACACTTTATTAATAGTGTATTATTTTTCTCAATCATTGCATGAGCTACTCTCATAGGAAACCGGAGTGGGAGAGTAAACAATTTGATTGTGCTCATACCAAGGTCCTAGAAGGAATTAACATTCTAGTGATGAAGTTTGTAATCCAAACCATAAAGTGACAACATCGCAGAGAGGTTTTATTCTCACAGTTTCCATGGGTTGAGTAAATTTCTTTAGACTCCAGTAGTAGTTTCCCCTTGGGTTTTCCGTCATGATTTATTTATGCTACGTGGGTAATTAGATCATTGCTCTCCCAAATGACTGAGTTATAGATGGACAGTGTCTAAAGTCTTCCAAATTGCTCATGTGTAGATTGTAGGATAAGTAATATAAAAGGAACTATGAGAACATTTAAGTGTGGCAGTGTTGTTTTCTATGGCTCTGTCTTGCATGTAAAGTGAATTCAGAAAAAGAAAAGATGGAATCATGTTAATGATGGTTCTTTGCTTTCAGCCCTCCTTGAAGCCCAAGATGTGGAGCTTTACCTGAGACCTCTGAGGAGACACATCCAATGTCTCCAGGAGACGGAATTCCCACAGACCCGCATATTAATCGCTCCATTATTTCATACCATCTGTCTGATCTGGAGTCATTCCAAGTTTTATAATACCCCTACTCGGGTTGTAGTTTTATTGCAAGAGTTTTGTAATCTCTTCATTAACCAGGTATGAAGCTTCAAAAAACAGGAACAATAAGAATCGATGCCATGAGGTAGGTTTTTCTAGACTAGTGAAGAATAATCTAGTACACAGTAAGGACACCATTTTTCTTTTTCCTTTTCCAGAAAGGACATTTATGGTAACAAAGGACATTTATTTATGTGAAATAAGTGAGATACAATCAGAGGACTAGTTTTTGCTGGGTTTTGTTTAATATCTGTACCTTTGTTCAAAAAGCTTTAAGCCAGCTTCCAGTAAAAGACAGGCATGTATAGTATCTTCTTTGTAGCCTTCCCTTAAGTTTTCACAGAAATACTGGCTGATAAAAGACTTTTGGGAAGTGTGGTAAGTTAAGAGCATCTGGCAAAAAGAAAATCCTAAAAAAATAGTAGTAGAATTGTATTGAAGGAATTCTGATTCATTGTTAATCTTTTAAAATCTCTGCTATAATTGTTTCTCTATTCCTTACCCAACCTGCAAAATGTTATTTAAAAAAAAAAAAAAAAAGGACCACCTCCCTCTGTGTCCTCATCCTGTCTATGTTAATGTGGATTCTTCCAGGTCCACAATTCCAGAGGGTATTACATAATTTGAGAACTAAAAGATACTTGGGTACTACATAGTCCAGTGGTTCTTATTGGGAGGCGTATCTTAGTCTGCTCAGGCCACCATAGCAAAATACTATGGACTGGGTAGGTTAGATGTCAGAAATTTATTTTCTCACAGTTCTAGAAGCTGAAAGGCTGAGATAAGAGTGCTACCATGCTCTTATCTAGTGAGGGCCCTCTTCCTGGCTTGCTGGTGACTGGCTGCCTTCTCACGGTGTCCTCACTTGGCCATCTTCCTCTTATAAGACCACAGTCCTGTTGGATTAAGGTCCCATCTTTATAACCTCATTTAATCACAGTTACCTCCTAAAGAGCTTATATCCAGATATGGTCATTTCGGGAGTTAGGCTTTTAATAAATCAGTTTGAAGGGACACAATTCAGATATTTTTCAAATGAATTAACTGAGACTTACTGAGACTTGAAAAATGATGTTATTTGCTCAATTTCCCAGAGAAGTTAGGAGGAAAGCCAGACCAGAGGACAGGTCTGCACACTTGCACCTTAGCGTTTCTGGAGTATGAGGTTGTGTTGTTCATATTTTTCTTCTCTCTCTCTCTCTCTCTCTCTCTCTGATTTTGAAAAGATGGAGTGGTGTGTGGGAAAGGCTCTGGACCCAGACCAACCTGGATTCAAATGTAATTGACCCAATTAAGGGAGGTTAAATTACTCCTCAGTTTCCACATCTCTCAGTGGGGATAATGCCTAGTCCATGGCTATTGTTAGGATTAAAAAATAATCTGAGTGAAATGCCCTGCATAGTGCTTGGCATTTAATCGAGACTTAGTAAATGTTAGTTGCCTTTTGTTCTTCTACCCAATCTATTGACTTACAGGCTAGTAGCAGCTGTTGGTAGGCGATAACAACAGGTTGATTCCTTGCTATATTTTACCACCGTCTCCTCTGGTTTTGTTCAATTTCTGTTCCTCTGTTGTGCAAACTCAGCTTTGCTCTTTTGTTAAGCAGGTTCCCTGGGCTTAGGTCTCTTTGTAAAGCTCTTATTAAACAGGTTCCCATAGTGGCTTGGGTCTCTGTAAAACACCACAATCCCTGTTGCAGGGCCAAAAACTATAACCGCCGCTTCCCCTAAACTCCTTTTTAGGGACCTATTTCTCATTTTGAGAATAATTGAAACTATCTCACTGCAAATCCTTGTTAATGTTTAAATCACAGAGGACACCATTTGTTGGCATAGGTGACTTGTTTGAAGTCCTGGTTACCTGTAAGCCTGTAAACTTCTCATCCCTGGGTTCTAGTCAGTGTCACCAGACAGAGTCTGCCAAGCTCCTGATAAAATAATGCAGCCTCTCTTGTTCTTTAGTTCTGGTTTCTGTCCAAAGGTTCCATTGACCCGATTTCTTTGATTCTATAAATGGCAGATTTCAGACTTTGTGGTAAATACGCCCAACATGTTAGGAGTCAAAAATTAGCAATTAGCCAATTTCCATAGCTGGTTCCTTGAAGCACTAACCCCCACTCCCCAATTGTACTACTTTTGTGTAGTTATTTAACAGACACTATATAGTACTTATTTTGTTCAGAAGCTTTCCCAAGCCCTTTACAAAAATTCTGAAGTTAAATCCTCATAGCAACACTATGACATAGGTATTATTAGTAGCTTTATTTTCTAATTAAAAAACTGAAGCCCAGAGAAATTAAGTAATTCTCCAGCCCAATGAGTCAATAATAGTTTTTACCCATTCTACCATCTTCCATATTTTAAAATAAGTTTTTTTTTTATTTCTAAATGTGGCCTTATACATGGTATGCTAATGATAATTGTAAAATATTCTCATTGCTTAATGTTGGAACAATGGGAATGGTCCTACAGGTTTATCACCCTAATATATAGCATTTTTAATTTTTCCTTCCTCCCATACTTACATATATTTATACATTTTATCATATGTACAGTTTTTAGTAACTTCCTGAAAGATGATTTTGTTATAGCTGTATATTTAAGTTGCTTCCAGCCTCCTTGATTATAAATAACACTCAGAAAACTATACAAAGATCCCCTCTTTTGACTTGAATAATTGACTTACTATAAATTCCTATAAGGGTATAATCTTTTCATGGCTTTGGAGAAATACTGACAAATTATTTTCTAAAAGGTTACATCAATTACATTGTTATTATCTATGTGTAAAAGATTTTATTATGCCCTGTCAACTTTGAGCATTGCCATCTTTAAAAAAATTTGGGGTCATTTATTGGGTATCTAGTGGTAACACGTTTTTAAATTCGTACCTTGCATGATATGTGTGATTACACATTTTATGTTTTTGTAACTGTGTTTCCTCTTGTCACCTACATGTTCTTTGCTTTCATGAATTTATTGATCAAGTTTTTGTGAAAATTTGAACCCTTCCTATGTTATATATTGGAGGTCATAAGCTAAAGATGCTATCAGCTCATTTGGCCCAAAGATCAATGCAGTGTTTTTATTTTGTATATTTTTAATTAAAAACCTGTTGTTAATACTTAAGATCTCATTTAAATGCCAGCTTTTCAGCCTCCACTGAAAACTCAGAGACCTTGCCACAGTGGTTGTGCCATCCCCACTGGCATAGCCAGTAACTACAGCTTCAGATGCCCGTTTAGGTGACACAGGTGCTGTCTAGGTGACCATGACCTTCACCGTTTACTGTTGCTTCTGATCTACTTCATTCAGTTTCCTTATCTGCCTCACCCTATGACTGGAATGCCAGAGTCAGAAACCCTTTGTTACTTTAAAAGCAAATGTATTTCTTTTCTCTTGGGTTTTTTTTTTTTTTTTTTTTTTTTTTTTTTTTTTTTTTTTAGCAGTGACCATTAATATCATCATTTAGGCCAGACATATAAAAGACATTACCTGTTTACCCTGCATGCTAGCACAGGCTTTGGTCATGGGGTCTTAATGCCTTGCCTTTCTTCTCTGGTAACCTGACTCTACTCCCTGGTCCTTGTGTGTCATTATCACTCTAGCCACCACCCTGTCTATTCCCTGGCTTGGTGTACTCTATTGTAGACTTTGTCACCTATAAGATCCTAAGTGAGGATAAGTTTAAGTCTGAGTAGTCAAGTGGGGAGTAGAAGTGTCAGGACTGAGCTAAAATAACAGTGCATAAAAACACATGCAAAAGAATAGAGAAGCAGCAGCAGGGAAACAAGCCTCCAACTAACAATATCATTTATAAATTGGTTAACTGATCATGAGCTTATTGATAAATAAGTTGATATAGCAGTATTTTAGTTTATAAGACCTCTGAAGTGGGACAAGTTCATCCTAATTCCAGTGGCTTCTTGATTGTTTGTGCTGGTACCTTTAAGTATGAGATGATAGAGCTGGTATGGTTGGCATGTTTCGGAGCTGGTAGTGAAAGAGTTAGAAAAGAATTTAGAGTTTACAAGCTAAAAGGGATTTTGAGGTTCACCTAATTCATTTCCCTCTTTTTTCAGCTAAGGAAATAGATCCTCTGAGACAACTTTGCTAGTATCACAAAAGTAGTTCGTGGCCTCTAGCAGGGTCATAGCCAGCCCCTGCCTCAGGTCATGCTTTTTGTCTCACACACTCTGCTTCCCCATGCAAGGAGACAGACTGGGTGTTTTAATCTAGGACATTAAGTACTATAACCTGTCTTAGCAGGCCTTACCCGACAGTGGGCTGTATGAACAGGAGGTTCGTTGGTCATGATTGTCTCATCTATGTGAGGGCCAGCCAGGAAGCACAGGAATAAACATTAAACATGGCTTGTTCTAGGGACATTACTTTAAATGCAGGTAATTAGGTAACAGGGGGCTGCTGAAACAAGGGGCCACTCAAGCAAAACATTGAGTCGTTGCCATAGATTTTTCAGCTTCCTAAGAAGACACATTTACTATAAAGAATACATAGAGATAAAGGTATATGGAATGTACCTTATGCCATGTTAAAGTGTTACTGTTTTGAAATTCACGTTGCTAAGGGATTCCTGGTGGTTTCCTTCACTGTCCTGAATTACTTGCTGTTATAGCAGCCCTCATGTGGAGGTTAATTTTCTATCTAACCTGAGAAATAAGAGGATAGATTGGGAAGGGGTCTAATCAGTAGGGATTTTAGACACTAAATGTTTGATTTTCTTATGGCTTTACAAATTCATGGCACAGAATCTATGTTGCATGTAAAACTGTTTTCATTAATGGGAAATGGAGGGTCATATGTGTACATTTAGGGAAGAGGTGCTTCCCTCTGCTATTTTGAACTGAGGGCTTCCATTACATTCTCCATGGACATCTTGAAAAATATTATAAGCATCCACAAACTTGAAGGCACACAAATTAAACCTATAATTTATATGTGGTTAAGATGCATCAGGAAAAGGAAGCATGCAAAAGAACCTTCGGAATGCAGAGGCTCTTGGTCCTTGAACAGGAGAATTCTGAATGTTTATACCAAATATGAAGAGAGAAGAAATTGGGAGTGTTGGATGGTCCCATCAGATTTTGACCAGTGCTACATGGATCTTCTAGTCCTTTCTTTTTATTTTTTCCTTCTCTTCTCTTTCTTTCTTTCCCTGTATTCAAAACTAGCTCATGTGGCACATGTCAGCTAGATGGTATGTCCTATACTTAAGACCCCCAGAAGAGAAGTTTGCTAACCTGAAAGAATTTCCACTGTTGTACACTACTAATCAGCTCTTTCTCTTTGCAAGTGACCCTGAACTACTAGGTAAAGTGAGCGTATTTTAAAACTTCATGTTCTCATAGATTTCCTTGGCTGACTTATGTATTCTTTATATGAGAAAATGATTGTTCATAACATTTGCTGGCAGGCACACTTATGCAAATTACACGACAGTTGTCATATAATAAGGCTTAGCAACAATCTAGTCATTGCTAGAATGTAAAAATACAGAAATAGTAAGGTCTCCTCCATATAACTCTAATGTATACAAGTATGTAATTGAAGTCCAACTAGCTGAATTTCTAGAGTTTGTGCTTTCTTTCTCTCCTCACTGGTGGCCCAACTTTAGATATTGGCATTTAAAAATAATTCTTTGAAACAGAGACGGTTACAGGGAAAAACTATTACACACAATTTTGTTCATTGTTCCCTTTCATTAAATCCTAGGCAATAGCTTACCTTTCACCTGAGGACCTTTTGAAGGGAGAAATAGAAGAGTCACTGGAAAAGGTTCAGGTGGCTGTTAACATCTTAAAGACTTTCAAAAACTCCTTTTTCAACTATAGGAAAAAATTGGCAAGCTATTTTATGGGAAGTAAGAAGCTGAGACCATGGGATTTCCAGTCTCATCTGGTGTTTTGCAGATTTGACAAGTTTCTTGATCGTTTAATGAAAATAGAGGTACTTATTTTTTATTTTATTTATTCATGTTGAAGGTGGATTCAGAAAGCTCATAGCTTTTCACATGATTCATGGAACAGTTTATGTCATAAGTGGAGGTTCTCTTTCTCAGTGCTTCTCATCAGGAGCTCAGCAGGCCAATGCTATGATGATACAAGGGTGGTTTTTAAAGCTTTAATTTGAATTTTTAAAAGTTCATTTTTGATTCTGTTATTACATTGAGTATAAGTGAATCTTCTTATATATCAGTGACTGTTGACTAAGGATTTACTAATCCTCTGGAAGAGAGCTGTAAATCAGGAAGCAGTAAACTAATCCTTTGTAAATGAATCCACTTTTTATTTTATATGTTTAATGTTTAAAATTGGTATTTCATACCCTAAAACCCATTGGATGATTTAAATTATCCCACTATTTTTTAGCATATGAATATATGCTATACTACAAAAATATTAAAACTTGGTAAAAAACAAAACATGGAAATAGGCGCTCTGTATAAAAATTTTCAAATACCTTAAAACCAACAATTAAACACACAACACACACAGTCTTTTTTTTTTTATTGCATTTTAGGTTTTGGGGTACATGTGAAGAACATACAAGATTGTTGCATAGGTACACACATGGCAGTGTGATTTGCTGCCTTCCTCCCCATCACCTATATCTGGTGTTTCTCCCCATGCTATCTCTCTCCAACTCCCCAACCCCCGCTGTCCCTCCCCTATTTCCCCCCGACAGACCCGAGTGTGTGTTGCTCCCCTCCCTGTGTCCATGTGTTCTCATTGTTCAACACCCACCTATGAGTGAGAACGTGCAGTGTTTGATTTTCTGTTCTTGCGTCAGTTTGCTGAGAATGATGGTTTCCAGGTTCATCCATGTCCCTACAAAGGACACGAACTCATTGTTTTTGATGGCTGCATAGTATTCCATGGTGTATATGTGCCACATTTTCCCTGTCCAGTCTATCATCGATGGGCATTTG
>CAUYLG010029061.1:0-57806 GCA_963573385.1 Cacajao melanocephalus
AAAAAAAAAAAAAAAAGAGTATTTGGCCTCAAGTAATCCGCCCACCTCAGCCTCCCAAAGTGCTGGGATTACAGGGGTGAGCCACCACACTTGGCCCATAATAGTCTATTCTTGATTATCTATACTAATATAGATAGCAAATGGAAAATTACTAATACTAATAGCAAATGGAAAAATAATTCAGCATAACCACGGATTTATCAATTCTCTTAGATATGCTCATATTCTAGACTTGCCTCCTGAAGATTCCAACTAGATAATTTTATTGGATTTGAATCTCCCCAAATATCCTCAACCACAGTTACAGTCTCTTCAGCCATGCTACCCGATGGGTAACCTAATCAACTATTCATTTGTTCAACAAGTACAATATTTATAATGTCTCACAAACTATTCCAGGCATTGGAGATGCCCAAAGGAAACAACACTGCTTCTAATGGGGAAAGAGTCATAAATACAGATAAACATTATGAGATCATTAATATTTTGGAGGTATGTCTTAAGTATAAAAAATTCCAAAATGAGAGAACCTAAATCTTCCTCTTGGTATATGGGGAAACTTCACAGAGGAAGTGATACTTGACCTGACTCATGATACAGAACTTAAAGTGGCTGTCAGACTAGGTACAAAAGAAAGAATTCAAGTTAGAAAAAAACAGAAAAGTCTGGGTGTGGTGGCTCATGCCTATAATCCAAGCACTTTGGAGGCCAAGGCAGGTGGATCACCTGAGGTCAGGAGTTCAAGGCCAGCCTGACCAACATGGTGAAACCCCATCTTAAAAAAAAAAAATTCAAATATTCAAAATATTTATCAATCCTTATATCACTGACCAATCAAAATGGAAGCAGGCTTGAAGACCAACCTCCACTATGTTGTCAGATGTTCATCCTTTAGTTATAAGATCCTGAAGAGGTCCAGAGACACTTTCGCGGGGGACTGAGCCTGACTGGATGGTAGGAAGAGCGATGGGTGGGGCAGCTACTTACCAGTTAGTACAAAAGGATTTCCATATTTTATCTACCATTATGTTTTTATTGGTATATATGGGTTAAAATGATACAGGCTAAATATCATTTTCCTAGGAAAAAGTGCTGAAGTAAATAAAGCAGGATCATGGAATCTCTCTCACAAGAAAAAAAAAACTAAAATAAGATAATAAATATAAACCAATACATTTGTAGCAACTGAACAAGGAAAACAACTTTTGAAAAACAGCATAAACTCCAAAGAGAAGTCACTGAAGTGGAAAACTGAAGTTTCTAGGTACAAAATAATAAAATAGAAATCTTAATCTAGTGCTTTCAGGCTCTGAAGGCTTACTACCTGAATTGAAACTTGACTCTACTTCTTACTTGTTTAATGTCTTGATATTCTCTATGCAAATGTTTCCCAGTCCATAAAATGGGGATAAAAATATCCCTCCCAGGCACAGCTCATGCCTGTAATCCCAGCACTTTAGGAGGCCAAGGCAGGTGGATCACTTGAGCCTATGAGTTCCAGACCAGCCTGAGCAACATGGCAAAACCAGTGTCTACAAAAAATACAAAAATTGGGCTGGGCGCAGTGGCTCATGCCTGTGATCCCAGCACATTGGGAGGCCGAGGTAGGTGAATCACTTGAGGTCAGGTATTCAAAACCAGCCTGGCCAACTTGGTGAAACACCATCTCTACTAAAAATACAAAAGTTAGCCAGGTGTGGTGGTACACGCCTGTAATTCCAGCTACTTGGGAGGCTGAGGCAGGAGAATTGCTTGAACCCAGGAGGCAGAGGTTTCAGTGAGCCGAGATGACCTGTAACTTGCTTCTAGCCAAGAATTTTGCAGATGTTATAAAGAACCAAATAAACTGATTTTGGATTAACCAAAAGAGGTATTATCCTGGGTGGACCTGACTTAATCTGGTAAAAGCCCTTTGAAAAGCAGTGGGATCCTCCCTGAGGAGAGAACTTTTCCTTGCTGGCTTGATGAGGAAAGCAGCTATGTTGAAGATGACCATATGGAATGTTACCACAAGCGACCTGTAGGTTCTTTGGGTGACCTCTAGGACCTGAGAGCAGGCTCCAGACAACCACCAGCGAAAAAAAAAAAAAAGGCTCAGTCCCCCAGTCATATAGTCCTGAGGAAATAAAAGCTACCAACAAACTGAATGAACTTAGGTTTTTCTTTAATCAAGCCCCTAGATGAAAATACAGCCCAGCTAACACCTTGATTGCAGCCTTGTGAGACCCTGAGAAGAAGATATACCTACGACCCAACCTCCTGACCCACAAATGCTGTGAGATTATAAATGTGTATTGTTATGTTACTTAGTTTGTAGTAATGTGTTAACCAGCAATAAAAAAAACTAATACAGGAAGTAATTAGAGAAGGGAAAGGACATCATAACCATCTTCCAGCATACATAGGCTACCTAAATAGGTGAAATGTTTCCACTAGAAGATATTGAACTAGCAATTATTGAAAAGGATAGAACTGGTATTGCAGTTTTACCTAGGTAAGAGGAATCTGTGTCCTGGTCCCCACAAAAGAAATTTTAAAATGAGCAGCTGCCTAAGATGGCCAGGGAATGAGAAAAAAAGAAGTTCCCACAATGCAAAGCTCTTCAGGGCAGAGCCAGGATACCAAATGAGATTCTGGACCTTTTTTTTTTTTTTTAAGAGATGAGGTTTTGCCATGTTGCCCAGGCTGGTCTTGAACTCCTGAACTCAAGTGATCCTCCTGCCTCCCAAAGTGCTGGGATTGTAGACGTGAGCCACCATGCCTGAGACTCTGGACTTTTGAGTTAGTGTTGGAACTAATTAAGACTTTGAGGCGATTAGGGTGGAATGAATGTATTTTGCATGTGAGGACATAAATTTGGGTGGCCAAGGACAGAATATGATAGTTTGAATATGTCCCCCAAATTTCGTATTCAGTATTGGAAACTTAATCCCCAGTGCAACAATGTTGACAGGTGAGAACTTCAAGAAGTGACAAGAAGTGATTAGGTCATGAGGGCTCTGCCCTTATAAATGAATTAATGCTGTTATCTTGGGAGTAGGTTGGCTCTTTTAATAGAAGACTCCTGATTAAAAAAAAAAAAAAGTTTGATCTCTTTCTCTCTCAATATGCACTTGTGCATATGATCTCTTGTCATTCCACCTTCCACCATGGAATGATGCAGCAAGAAGGCCCTTGCCAAATGTGGACCCTCAACCTTAGACTTTGCAGCCTCCAGATCTGTAAGAAATAAATCTGTTCTTTATAAATTACTGCCTCCCAGGTATCCTGTTATAGCAGCACAAAATGAACTAAGACACAGGGATTTCAATTGACTTGTTTTGTTGAAGATTTGAGGGAGTTATTATTTCTCATTTTCTTGCTTTGATTAGTGATTAATTTTCCATTAAATAAAAATTATAATGTCCTTTTCACAGATTTTATGTGGTTAGTGCTTGAGAGAGTCTACTTTTATTCTTTACAGTTTTTGTTTTTGTGTTGTTTTTGTTTTTGTCTTAAGATGAGTCTTCCTCTGTCACCCAGGCTGGAGTGCAGTGGCGCAATCTCAACTTTTTAGGTGTGAGACACCACACCTAGCCCTGCAGTTGCTCTTGGTTGGGGGCCATCCCACACCTAAGGCAGAAAGCTGGTGACTCTAAAGAAGATGAAAAAGTCATTGGAGTCAATAAACTCTAGGCTCCAACTCACTGTGAAAAGTGGAAAGTATGTGCTGGGATACAAGCACACTCTGAAGGTGATCAGACAGGGCAAAGTGAAATTGGTCATCCTCACCAGCAACTACCCCACTTTGAGGAAATCCAACATAAGTTACTGTGCCATGTTGGCCAAAACTGGTGTCCATCACTACAGTGGCAATAACATTGAATTGGACACAATGTGCAGAAAATTCTGCAGAGTATGTATACTCTGATCCAGGTGCGCATTAATCCAGGTGATTCTGATATCATTAGAAGCATGGCAGAACAGATTGGTGAAAGTAAATGAGGCAAAATTTTTCTTTTATAAAACTTGCCAGAGCTTGTTTTTTTAAATAATAATTTTAAAAGTCCAGAGTCTCATCTGACTCATATGAGTGAGATTCAAGGCGCAATTCATTCTGCAGCAAATTCCTTTCCAGCTGTGAGCCTGTGAAATTAACAAGTAACATGCTTCTAAAATACAATGGTGGGACAGGCATAAGATAGACATTCTCCTTCCAAAAGGGGGAAATAGCCATAAAGAAAAGGGTAACAGCTCCCAGGTACGTCCAAAATTTAACAGGGAAAACAACATTAAGTCTTAAAGCTGGAGAATAATCTTTGCCTCCATGCCCCATATCCTGGGCACACTAGGGGGCATGGGGTTGGGCCTCCAGGGATGTAGGCAGCCCTGCCCCTATGGCTTTGCTGGGCTTAGTTCAACCAGCAATTCTTACAGGTTGAAGTCTCCTGCCTGCAACTGTCTTAGGCTAGGAAAGGAGATGCATGCTGGTGGCTCTACAGTTCTGTGACTTTGAGGGCTGTCCCATTCTTGTGCCACAAATTATTCCTCTAGTGGGGGCTGTTTACAATTACTCTGCTCTCTGAGACAAGTAATTGCGTGGGACCCCAGGATTTCTACAACATTCTTTGAAATCTAGGTGAAGGCCACTGTGGCCTCATAGCTCTTGCATTCTGTATTCCTGCAGAATTAGCACCCCTTGGACACTACCAAAGTTTATGGCTTGTACCTCTTGGAGCAATGGTTTCAGCCACCTGACCTCACTTGAGGCATGGCTGGGATAGATGAAGGGCACTGCATCAGAGTTCAAGAAACAGAGTCTCAAGGTAGCACAGGGCAATGAATGCTGAGTTCCCTCAGGAGTCTTTTAGATTCCCTCAAAGATCTCTAAAATGCCTTTGGAGTCATTTTTCCAGTGCCTCAATAAATAGAATCTGGCTTTCTTCTATCCATATTAATCTCTTAACCAAACGATTGCTGGGCCACACCCTTAGTCTTCTCTCCTAAACATGCTTCTTTATTCTATACATGGACAGGTTGAATTTTCCAAATCTTTCCTCGCTGCTTTTCTTTTAATTATACATTTTGTATAATTTCTCTCAAATCATTTCTCTCTTATTTTCTTTAAAGTGGCCAAAATAAGCCATGGAGCACCTTAAATACCTTGCTGCTTAGATACTTCTTGTGCCAGATTTCCTAGCTCAGTGCTCTTAAGTTTTGCTTTCCACAAAGTCCTAGGAAAGACATTCCACCAAGATTTGTAAAACTGTGTAACAAGTGGCATGGTTTGGCTGTGTTCCCACCCAAATCTCATCTTGTATTATAGTTCCCATAATCCCCATGTGTCATGGGAGGGAGCCAGTGGGGGGTAATTTAATCATGGGGGTGGTTTCCCCCATGATAGTGAGTGAGTTCTCATGAGATCTAATAGTTTTATAAGGGTCTTTTCCCCCTCTTTGCTCATATTTCTTGTTGGTGCTGCCATGTGAAGAAGGGCATGTTTGCTTCCAGTTCTACCATGATTGTATTAGGTTGGTGCAAAAGTAATTAGGGTTTTTGCCATTAAACATAATGTTCTCTCTCTCTCTCTCTCTCTCTCTCTCTCTCTCTCTCTCTCCCTCCATATGTGTGTGTGTGTATGTATGTATATATATATATATATACACATACATGCATACATACATATACAAAGTAATGTTTTCTGTGGGCTCCCCAGGCATGTGGAACTGTGAGTCAATTAAACTTCTTTCTTTTATAAATTACCCAGTCTTGAGCTGTTGTTTATAGCAATATGAGAATGGACTAATACAGTAAATTGGTACTGCAGAGAGTGGGGTGCTGCTGTAGCAATACCTGACAATGTGGAAGCAATGTTGGAACTGGGTGACAGACAAAAGTGGAAACTGATTAGAGGGCTCAGATGAAGACAGGAACATGTGGGAAAGTTTGGAATTTCCTACAGACTTCTTTAATGGCTTTGACCATAGTAATATGGACAATGAAGTTCAGGCTGAAGTGGTCTCAGATGGAGACAAGTAACTTGTTGGGAACTGGAGTAAAGGTGATTCTTTATATGCTTTAGCAAAAAGACTGGTGGCATTTTGCCCCTGCCCTAGAGATCTGTGGAACTTTGAGCTTGAGAGAGATGATTGGCCGGGCACAGTGGCTCACACCTGTAATCCCAGCACTTTGGGAGGTCAAGGCGGGCAGATCACGAGGTCAGGAGATCGAGACCATCCTGGCTAACAGAGTGAAACCCCATCTCTACAAAAAATACAAAAAATTAGCTGGGCATAGGGGCACATGCCTGTTGTCCCAGCTACTCAGGAGGCTGAGGCTGAAGAATCACTTGAACCCAGGAGGCAGAGGTTGCAGTGAGCCGAGATTGTGCCACTACACTCCAGCCTGGGTGACATATCAAGACTCTGTCTTGAAAAAAAAAAAAAAAAAAAAAAGAGAGAGAGAGAAAGATGATTTAGGTTATCCGGTGGAAGAAATTACTAAGTGGCAAAGCATTCAAGAGGACACAGAATGGCCGGGCACATTAGCTTATGCCTGTAATCCCAAACGCAGGTTAATCACCTAAGGTCAGGTATTTGAGACCAGCCTCGCCAACATGGTGAAACCCCATCTCTATTAAAAATACAAAAATTTGCTGGGCGTAGTGGCATGCACCTATAATCCCACCTGCTTGGGAGGCTGAGGCAAGAGAATCCCTTGAACCTCGGAGGCAGAGGTTGCAGTGAGCCAAGATCACACCATTGTACTTCAGCCTGGGCAGCAAGAGCAAAACTCCATCTCAAAAAAAAAGAGAGGAAGCAGAATATAAAAGTTTGGAATATATATAACCTAAAGATGAGCTAGAAAAGAAAACCCCATTTTCTGGGGAGCAATTCAAGCTAGCAGCAGAAATTAGTGTAAGTAATGAGAAGCCGAATATTAATCACCAGGACAATGGGGAAAATGTCTCCAGGGTATGTCAGAGACTTTTGAGGCAGCCCCTCCCATCACAGGCCTGGAGGTATAGAAGGGAAAACCTTCTATGGTTTCATAGACTGGGCCCAGGACCACACTGCTCTATGTAGCCTCAAGACATGGTTTTGTGATCTCCAGCTGCTTCAGCTCCATTTGTGGCTAAAAGGGGCCAAGTTACAGCTCAGGTCATTACTTCAGAGGGTGCAAGCCCCAAGCTTTGGTCACTTACATATGGTTGGTGTTGGGCCTGCGGGTTCACAGAAGTCAATGATTGAGGTTTGGGCAGGTGGATCACCTGAGGTCAGGAGCTTGAGGCCAACCTGGCCAACATGCTGAAACCCCGTCTCTCCTAGAAATACAAAAATTAGCCAGGTGTGATGGCAGCAACTACAATCACAGCTACTTGGGAGGCTGAGGCAAGAGAATCCCTTGAAGCCAGGAAGCAGAGCTTGCATTAAGACAAGATCATGCATTGCACTCCAGCCTGGGTGACAAGAGCTAAACTCCATCTCAAAAAAAAAAAAAAAAGGTTTGGAAACCTCTGCCTAGATTTCAGAGGATGTATGGAAATACTTGGATGTCCAGGCAGAAGTCTGATGCAGGGGTGGAGCCCTCATGGAGAACCTCTGTTAGGGTAATGCAGAAGGGAAATGTGGGAATGGAGCCCACACATAGAGTCCCAACTGGGGCACTGCCTAGTGGAGCTGTGAGAAGAGGACCATCATCCTCCAGACCCTAGAGGATGTTGGATGGGCATGATTGTGTTTTGAAATGTGAGGATGTGAGATTTGGGAGGGCTAGGGGCAGAATGATATGGTTTGATTGTGTCCCCACCCAAATTTCATCTTGAATTGTGGTTTCCATAATCCCCACATGTTGTGGGAGGAATCTGATGAGAGGTAATTGAATCATGGGGGATTTTACCCTCATCCTGTTCTTGTGATAGTAAGTGAGTTCTGACGAGATCTGATGGATTTATAAAAAGCTTCCCCCTCCCTTTCCTCATACTTCTTGCTGCCACCATGTGAAGAAGGACATGTTTGCTTTCCCTTCCACCATGATTGTAAGTTTCCTGAGGCTTCCCCAGCCACATAGAACTGTGAGTCAATTAAACCTTTTTCCTGTGTAAATTACCCATTCTCGGGCAGTTCTTGTAGCAGCATGAGAACAGACTAATACAACAAGGATGGCATTTACTCCAGGTTTGAGTACTTTCTTCCTCAGTTCCATCTAAGATATTGTCAGAATGGCATTTACTGTCCATATTTTTACCAATATTCTGATCACAACCATCTAACTAATTCCTAAGATTTAGGATCTTCCATCAGCTCAGCTTCTTCTAAGCCCTCACTAGAATTGCCTTTAAAACTCCATTCATGGAAATCTAAGCTCTTTCTAGCCTCTACCCACTAGTTTGAAAGTCACTTCAACATTTTTGGGTATTTATTATAACAACTACCCTACTTCTAGTACCAATTTTCTCTTTTAGTCAGTTTGGGATGCAATAACAGGAGGCCTGAGGCTAAGGAATTTATAAAGAACAGAGAGTTGTTTCTCACAGTTTTGAAGGCTGGGATGTCTAAGGTCAAGGGGTCCTCATTTTTTGAGGGCATTCTGGCTATATCATCCAGTGGTGAAAGCCAGAGCACAAGAGAGCACATGTAAGCAGAGAGACAAAGAGAGAGAGAGAGGTCAAGCTTATCCTTTTATCAGGAATTCATTCCCTCAATAACCAACCCACTCCTGATACAATTAGCATCACACTTCGTGAATGCAGAACTCTCATGACCTAATTACTTCTTAAAGTTCTCACGTCTCAACATTATTGGATTGGAAATTAAGTTTCCAGCACATGAACTTTGGGACACGTATTCAAATTATAAAACACTACACCCTTGTATTCCTTGTTAAATGGAGAGTCAATTATTGATTGCCAAACATTATCTGCACACAATAAAGCCCACAGGCAATTACTAAGACAGAGCCACATTTTATGTTGTTTTATAGCAAAAAACAAAATGAAAATTTTGAATGAATGTAAGAAATACTACATGGATCTAAATATTGTTTTTAGAAATTGTGGAAATCTCAATATAAGAGTGATTAATGAAATTAATGTATTTTATAATATTTTCAGAGAGAATAACTTAAAATATGCACCACATTGCTGTGTAAACACAATATGTAAATGTCTTCATTCTTTTTTTTGAACTAAATACACCTTTTCTTTTTTCTTTTTTATTTTTTATTTTATTTTTTTAAAGATAGGGTTTCACCATGTTAGCCAGGCTGGTCTCAAACTCCTGACCTCAAGTGATCCACCCACCTTGGCCTCCCAAAGAGCTGGGATTACAGGCGTGAGCCACCACACCCGGCCTAAACTAAATATATCTTAACAATGTTTTTGACAACTCAAGTGTTACAACACAATGAAGTTAATCAAAATGGAAAGTTGTGGGAAAAATAAACTACCTAAGAACTATAATTATCTATAGGAAAGTTGCCTAATTTTGCTATAATTTCACTAGAAAACCTTGATTTTTAACAACATTGCTGAAATGAAGACAAAAATGTTTAATGGAATAAATATACAATATTTTATGACATATTTCTTTGTATATCTTGCAAACAATGCTGGCTCATCAACGTGTGGAATACCTACACATCTGCAATGATAAATTCAGTCGACTTTGATATTTTACTGCCAGTCATTATGAATTGAAATCCTTATTGGTGGGCACAGGATTCTACATTCATTACAGTTCTTCTCAACATTTTAAATAGTAATATATGTATAGTAATAGGTAATATGCTGGTCAAATATGAATTTACAGGATGGAATAAAGTAGATGCATTTGAAGAAAATATATTTCTTGCATATTTTAATGATGCGAAAAAAGATCAAAATTCTACTTAAAATGGAAGAGATTTACAATGACATAGAAAAGAATGTGGTACTTATAGGTTTAACCAAGGAGGCAGAAAACTTGTACAATGAAAACTACAAAACATTGCTGAAATAAGACAATTAAGACATAAATAAAAATCACTTCATATTCATGGCTTAGAAGACTCAGTAGTGTAAAGATTGGCCAGGCATGTTGGCTCATGCCTGTAATCCTAGCACTTTGGGAGGCCGAGGTGGGAGGATTGCTTGAGGCCAAGAATTCAAGACTAATCTGGCCAACATAGCAAGACCCTGTCTCTTTAAAAAAAAAATGTAAAGATGACAGCAATACCCAAAGTGATCTACAGATTCAAGGCAATCCCAATGGAGTTATCTGCAGAAATAGAAAAACTGACCCTAAAGTTTATATGGAATCTCTTTGCCCTAAATGGTCAAAACAATCTTGAAAAATAAGAAGAAAGTTGGAGGACTCACAATCCCTGATTTCAAAACTTAAAAAGTTACAGTAATGAAAACAGTTTAGTACTGGCATAAGGATAGACTGATGGAACAGAATATAGAACCCACAAGTAAACATTTGTATATATGGTGAATTGATTTTTGGCAGGATTCCAAACATGATTCAGTGGGGAAAGGACAATCTTTTCAACAAATGATATTGGAAAAACTGGATATTCAAACTAGATATTCATATGCAATAGAATGCAGTTGAACTCGTACCTTACACAAGATGCAAGAATTATCTAAAAGTAGCCGGGCACAGTGGCTCACGCCTTAATCCCGGAACTTTGCAAGACCAAGGCAGGCTAATCACCTGAGATCAGAAGTTCAAGACCAGCCTAGCCAACAGGGTAAAACCCCATCTCTACTAAAGATCCAAAACTAGCCAGGTATGATTGCAGATGCCTGTAGTCCCAGCTACTTGGGAGGCTGAGGCATGAGAGTAATTTGAACGCAGGAGAGAGAAGTTGCAGTAAGCTGAGAGGGCACCACTGCACTCCAGCCTGGGCAACACAGCGAGACCCAGTCTCAAAAAAAAAAAAAAAAAAAAGGACCAGGCACAGTGGCTCATACTTGTAATCCCAGCACTTTGGGAGGCCAAAGTGGGTGGATCACCTGAGGTTAGGAGTTTGAGACCAGCCTGGCCAACATGGTGCAACCCCGTCTCTACTACAGATACAAAAAAATTAGCCTGACATGGTAGCAGGCACTTATAATCCCAGCTATTCAGGAGGCTGAGGTAGGAGAATTGCTAGAAACCCAGGGGTGGAGGTTGCAGTGAGCAGAGATCATGCCACTGCACTCCAGCCTGGGCAACAGAGCAAGACTACGTCTCAAGCAAAAACAAAACAAAACAAAACAAAAATGGCCAGGCATGGTGCCTCATGTGCCTGTAATCCCAACACTTTGAGAGACTGAGGCGGGCAGATCGCAAGACCAAGAGATTGAGACCCTCCTGGCCGACATGATGAAACCTTGTCTCTACTAAAAATACAAAAATTAGCTGGGTGTGGTGGTGCATACCTATAGTCTCAACTTCTCGGGAGGCTGGGGCAGGAGAATCACTTGAACCCAGGAGGTAAAGGTTGCAGTTAGCTGAGATTACGCCACTGCACTCCAGCCTGGCGAGAGAGTGAAACTCCGTCTTAAAATAAGCAAGCAAACAAACAAACAACAGTAATAGAGATGAAAATATGTCTTCCGTGAGCTCATCAATAGAGTCAATACAGGGCCGGGCATGGTGGCTCACACCTGTAATCCCAGCAATTTGGGAGGCTGAGGTCAGTGGATCACCTGAGGTTAGGAATTTGAGGCCGGCCTGGCCAACATGGTGAAACCCTGTTTCTACTAAAAATACAAAAATTAGCTGGGTATGATGGCATGCACCTGTAATCTCAGCTATTCGGGAGGCTGATGCAGGAGAATCACTTGAGCTAGGAGGTAGAGTTTGCAGTGAGCTCAGATCCCACCATTGAACTCCAGCCTGGGTGACAAGAGTGAAACTCCATCTCAAAAAACAAAAAACAAAACAAAACAAAAAAAGAGTCAATACAGGTAAGCAAAGAATCAGTAAACTTGAAGATAAGTCAATAGAAATTACCCAAACTAAAATACAAAGAGAAAAAAGAATGAATGAAAAAACAGAACAAAATATTTATAAGATGTGAAACAATATCAAATGGACTAACAATTTGCATAATTAGAATTCTAGAAGGAGAAGAAAGAAACAAGAATGAATATTTTAGTAAATAATGGCCCAACATTTTCCAAAACTAGTAACAGACACTAAATCATAGATCCAAGATGCTCAGAAAACACCAATCAGGAGAAATACCAAAAACTAGCAACTTAGGTATTATCACATTCAAATAGCTGCAAACCAAAGACAAACAAAAATCTTGAAGCTCACTAGAGAAAAAGACACATTACCTGTAGAGGTACAAGAATTTGAATTAGAACAAATGTTTCATCAGAAACCATGCAAAAAAAGGAGAAAATAGGGTAATATCTTTCAAATGCTGAATGAAAACATCAACTCAGAATTCTATACCCAGCAAAAGTATCCTTTAAAAATGAAGAAAAAATTAACATTTTCTCAAATAAACAGAGTGAACTTATTGCCAATAGAATTACTCTGCAAGAAATATTTAAAACAATTCCTCAGGGAGAGAAATTATGTAGGTCAGAAACTTGAACCCACACAAAGAAATGAGTAGTATCAGAAATGAAATAAACACAAGTAAAATATTTTATTTGCTCTGAAAGATGACTTAGTATATAGGAAAATATTATTCTACCATTGTGTGAGGACAGTTATTTCAGGGGAACACAGTAAGACCAGCAAATTCTATGAGGATAAGTATATCATCACACTTTATTTGTTATAAAATGAATTCCTTAGTTGGAAGCAATATTCTTTGGGATATTATGATTTAGGCATTCTATAAATCCATGGATTGTGGTAATTTTGGCAGAAACATTGCAGGCAGGAAATACAGGTACACTTCCAAAGTAATCATCTGTTCCAATGAGAACAAAGTTTAGCTTTTTAATGAGGTGATCTAATGTAATCAACCTACTACCAGAATTGGCTTGTCCTCCCTGGAATGGTGCTAAATCAGGGGTTCATTTTCTATGTCTGCTCTTGGTAGCTTAGGAATATTGCTGTGGTTTTGGTCAGTGGAAATTCATGTTTCTAAAGCCAAGAAATATCCTCCATCCCTGCCCATATGACTACTTTGTGCAAAAGCCCACTGGACAAAGACAGGAATGCCTGGGGAAAGATACTGTCTGACATCTATAAACCTTATTATCTTATTGTCTTTTCTACCTTATTATAAAGATCCTCTTTTGCTAGGGTTACTTTTTTGTGACATTCACAAGGAACAGATACCTCCCTCTCTGTGCTGATTTGGAGAAGTCTGTCTAATCATGTACCTCTATCCCAGACTATCATGTCACCAATATTCCAACTCTGTTTTTTTCATGTCCCAGACAATCCAGCCAAATGTCAGCAAATAACCATGAATCAATATATATTCATACTTCTTGTCAACTCTTTACTGCGGGTACAGTGGACAACTAAATGTACCACTTGAAATTCTGCCTCTGAGACAATTTTCTTTCACCAGTATTCTTCAGATCCACTCCAGGTTAGACTATAGTACTGCATCCATCCCAATTTCAGGAGATGCTAACATATAATGCAGAACCAAGCCCATTTTTTTTTCTTCCTTAGCCATGGTAACTCCTATGGTGTGAGTTGAAAGAGGAGGCAATGTAGCAGGAGTGAGGGCTAGAGTAATACAACTTACTTCTTCCTATAGGAGTTTCTTCAGACTGGTCTAGATTAATGATAGAGTGCTACTGGACACACTTAATTTTATGGTTTGGTAAGTCATATAACATTTAATTCATAATGACCAGCTTAGGTCACAGAGTAACTTGGTGGCCCATGGTCAAGCTATCAGTCTGTACTGAACAGAAGCTATTTATCAAAGGGACAATAGTAATCTGCAGCCAATAGCATAGCTTTCCCACAGAATCTCATAGGAGCATACCAAAAGTTCCATACAGTGTCCATATCTACCAAAGACAGTGCAAGCACAATTACATCTGCTGGGTTAATATGGCCCAAGTGGCAGAAGAGATTGAAGAGCAACCTGATCTCATGCTGAGATTCCTCTTTCTCTGGGATCCAACCAAATCAGCAGCCATTTGAGTTACTCAGTAAATGGATTAGAGTATTATATGACACTATAATATATGTTATCTCTCAAATCCACAGAGGCCCATTAGGCACTATGTCTCTTTCTTATTGATAGGAGGAATCAGATGAAACTACCCGTGCTTCATTTTGGAAGGTTTACTAGTCAGGGTTCTCTAAGAGAGACAGAATTAATAGGAGATATGTATATATCCTATTAACATATATATATGAGAGTTTATTAAGTATTAACTTACATGATTGCAAGGTCCCACAACAGGCTGTCTGCAAGCTGAAGAACAAGGAGAGCCAGTCCGAGTCCCAAAACTGAAGAACTTGGAGTCCAGTGTTTAAGGGCAGGAAGCATCCAGCAGGAGAGAAAGATGTAGGCTGGGAGACTAGGCCAATCTCTTTTTAAGTTTTTCTGCCTGCTTTATATTCTCTGGCAGCTGATTAGATTGTGCTCACCAAATTAAGTGTGGGATCTGCCTTTCCCAGCCCACTGATTCAAATGTTAATTTCTATTTGCAACACCCTCACAGACACAATGAGGATCAATACTTTGTATCCTTTAATCCAATCAAGTGGACACTCAATATTTACCATCACAAGTCCACCCCTTGTCAACCTGAACCCATACACATCTCCTGAGATCATACATAATCTTCAAATAAAGACAATAATAAAGTTATAATTATGCCTAACATAATACAACTATTCTTCATACAACCAGAAATGCACCAATCCCCAACCCAAATACTATTACGTACAGTTAATAATGCTTAAATGCTGATATGAAGTCAATAAGTCTTATGTCACATGATAAAGGAAAAAGGGAATAAAGATATTTTCTAGTATATGTGTATACAAGCACAAACATGTTTTTAACAAAAGAAACAGGAAATACTCATGATAGTTACAGTCCTCGTTTCTGCAGCTGGCATCTATAAAATGAATTCCTTAGTTGGAAGCAATATTCTTTGGGATATTATGATTTAGGCATTCTATAAATCCATGGAATATTGATGGCTAATATTGATGACTATCTTCTTCTACTACTCATTCTGTATTCCCTTTGCCTTCACCAAGCACCTCAGCTGGTTGTGGTTTTATTTCTGACGGAGTGACCCAAACCTTTATTTCTGAAGGGCCTGGGTCATTTACAGTCCTGCCTGGATTGGGCTGTTGTAGTTTCCCACTGACCTCAAGTATAGGGCATGGTAATACTAAGAGATGCCCTAATGGATCTCCTGTATTCCATGCCTACTCTTCCTCACCTACATTTTAGAGTAGTAGACTGATTTCATGTTGATAGTCTGGGTCGATTATCCCAGACAACACTAACCCCCTTCTTAGCTGTTGACTTAAATGTAGGAGGAGCCAAAGTGTCCAGGTGGCGATCTTAATTTCCAGTTTAATAGAACCATTGTTGTGTCTCCTGGTGGCAGCGTTCTTCCCTCTGGAACTAAGAAGTCTAGGCCAGCAGAATATAATGTGGAAACAGGAAGCAAAAATTTTTGCTAGTGGATCACTAGGGGTGATGGTGAGTGGTGCCACTTCCACTCCACAATTCCTGAACACTTGAACATTGGCTATAGGAGAAACAGTATCATTTATTAGATGCTGATTCAAAGTATACACAGCCTTCTGGACAACTCTGCCCCAGTCCTATAAAGTATTGTCACCTACTTGGCATTGTAATTGTGACTTCAAAGGCCATTCCACCATTCTTTCAATCCAACTTCTTGAGGACAATGGGAAACATAGTAAGACCAGTGAACTCCATGAGCATAAGCCCACTGCTGCAATTCTTTAGCAGTAAAGTGAGTGCCTTGGTCAGAAGCAATGCCGTGTGGAATACTATGATGGTGGATAAGGCATTCCATGAGTCTACAGATGGTATAGCCTTGGCAGAAGCATTGTGTGCAGGATAGACAAATCCATATCCAGAATAAGTGTCTATTCCAGTGAGGACAAACCTCCGCTCTTGCCATGATGGAAGAGGTCCAATATAATCAACCTGCCACCAGGTAGCTGGCAGATCACCTCGAGGAAATGGTGCCAAATTGAGGACTAAGTTTTGGTCTCTGCTGCTGGCAAATTGGGCACTCAGCAGTAGCCATAGCCAGGTCAGCCTTGGTGAGTGGAAGTCCATGGTGCTGAGCCTGTTCATAACCTCCATCCCTGCCACCATGCCCACTTTGTTCATGGGACCATTGGGCAATCACAGGGGTGGCTGGGGAAAGAGGCTGAGTGGTGTCCACAGAACAGGTCATCCTATTCACTTGATTATTAAACTCCTCCTCCACTGAGAGCACCCATCGGTGAGCACTTCAAGGTTTTTGACCACTCAGAGAGGTCCATCCACATATACCTCTTACCCAAATTTCTTTGTCACCAATTTTCTAACTATGCCTCTTCCAAGTCCCTGACCATCCAACCAAACCATTGGCTACATCCCATGAATCAGTATATAATTGCATATCTGGCCATTTCTCCTTCCATGCAAAGTGCACAGCCATGTACAATGCCTGAAGTTTTGCCCCCAGGGAAGATTTCCCTTCACAACTGTCCTTCAGGGATGTTCTAGAAAGGGACTATAGTGCTGCACCTGTTCACTTATGGGTGGTGCCTCCATATCATGCAGAACAATCTGTGAACCAGATCCCAGTCTTCTCTTCCTCTGTCAACTGATCATAGGGAACAACCCCTAAGGCCATCGGTGTAGGCTGTGGGAGAGAAGGCAGGGTGGCAGGAGTGGAGACCATGGGCATTTGAGCCACTTCCTCATGTAACTCACTTGTGCCTTCAAGACCTGCTTGAGCCTGATCGTGTATCACTTCCATTTGATGATGGAATGCTGCTGTGCAAGACCCACTTTATGGATAGATGGGTCAGAAAGCACCCAGTTCATGAATGGCAGCTCAGGTCGCATGGTGACTTATGACGCACCATCAAACATGCGGTTTCCGCCAAAGCCCAGTAATAGGCCAAGAGCTGTCTCTGAAAAGGGAAGTAGTTATCTACGGAAGATGGCAGGGTTTTGCAACAAAATCCTACAGGCCTCTGCTATGATTCACCTATGGGAGCCTGCCAAAGGCTCCACACAGCATCCCAATCTGTCACGGACACCTCAAGCACCATAGGGTCTGGTAGGTCTTGTGGCCCAAGTGGCAGAACAACTTGCACAGCAGCCTTTGCAGAGCCTTCTCGTGCTCTGAATCCCACTCAAAACTGGCAGCCTTTCAGGTCACTCAATAAATGAGCTGGAGTAACACACCTAAATGAGGAATGTGTTGCCTTGAAAATCCAAATAGGCCCACTAGGCATTGTGCTTCTTTCTTGGTAGTAGGAGGGGCCAAATGCAGCAACTTCTCCTTCACTTTACCCCTTCTCCACTAGACCCCTAGAAATTTTACTGAGGTAGAAGGTCTCTGAATTTTAGTCAGATTTATATTCCATCCTCTAGCATGCAAATGTCTCGTCAATAAGTCCAATGTGTTTGCTACTTCTTTCTCATTGGATCCAATCAGCATAATATCATTAATGTAATGGACCAGAGTAATATCTTATGGAGGCAAAAAGCGATCAAGGTCTCTCTGAATAAGATTATGACACAGGCTAGGCGTGGTGCATCACGTCTGTAATCCCAGCACTTTGGGAGGCCCAGGCAACCAGATCACGAGACTAGGAGTTCAAGACCAGCCTGGCCAACATGGCAAAAGCCCATCTCTACAAAAAAGTATAAAAATTAAGGTTGGGTGCGGTGGCTCATGTAATCTCAGCACTTTGGGAGGCAAAGGCGAGTAGATCACAAGGTCAGGAGTTCAAGACCAGCCTGGCCAATGTCGTGAAATCCCATCTCTACTAAAAATACAAAAAAAAAAAAAAATTAGCTGGGTGTGGTGATGGGTGCCTGTAGTCCCAGGTACTCAGGAGCCTGAGGCAGGAGAATGGCTTGAACTCAGGAGGTGGAGCTTGTAGTGAGCCAAAATTGCTCCACTGCACTCCATCCTGGGCAACAGAGTGAGACTATGTCTCAAAAAAAAAAAAAAAAAAAATTAGCTGAGTGTGGTGGTGGCCCCCATAATCCCAGCTACTTGAAAGAGTGAGGCAAGAAAATTGCTTGAACCTGGGAGACAGAGGTTGCAGTAAGCCAAGATCATGCCACTGCCCTCCAGCCTGGGGAACAGAGTAAGAATCCGTCTCAAAAAAAAAAAAAAAAAATTGTGACTCAAAGCCAATGAGTGGATACACCCCTGAAGTAGGACCATAAAGGTATGTTGCTGGCCTTGCCAGCTGAATGGAGAAACAGGCATTTGCTAAGTCAGTAGCTATATACCAGGTACTAGGAGATGAGTTAATTTGCTCAAGCTGCAATTGGAGTCACCACTTGGTTAAGCTTACAATAATCCACTGTCATTCTCCAAGATTCATCTGACTTCTGCACAGGCCAAATGGGAGAGTTGAACGGGGATGTGCTGGGAATCACCACCCCTGGGTCTTTCAAGTCCTCGATGGTGGCACTAATCTCCACAATCCCTCCATTGATGCGATATTGTTTTTGATTTACTATTTTTCCAGGTAGAGGCAGCTCTAGTGGCTTCCATTTGGCCTTTCCCATCATAATAGCCCTTACCCTACCAGTCAGGGAGCCAATGTGGTGGTTCTGCCAGCTGCTAAGTATGCTTCGGCAGTTACGCATCCTGGCACTGGGGAAATGATCACAGGATGAGTCTGGGGACCCACTGGACCCACCATAAAAGACCTGAGCTAAAACTCCATTAATTACCCGACCTCCGTAAGCCTCTCCTTTAACTGGAGGACCACGATGACGTTTTGGGTCCCCTGGAATCAACATCAGCTCAGAGCTAGCGTCCAGTAGTTTCTAATGTCTGATCATTTCACTTTTTTCAATGCACAGTTACCTTGGTAAAAGACCAGAGGTGTCCTTGGGGAAGGATGAGAGGAAGATTCACTGCATAGATTATTGGTAATGTAGTGGGGTCCTTCCTCAAGGGAAACCAAACTCCCCTTCATTCAAGATGTTCTGGTTCTCTAAACTGGCTCAAGTCTGGAAATTGATCGAGGAGCCATGGTTCTCTGTTTTTATAATTCAAATTAGTCTTGTCCCTTCTACCTAGAAGTTTTCCATTTGTGTAATTTAAGTAGGAACGCAGTAGGCTTCCTATCAATTTCACTTCTAGGAACACCGAGATTAATTAGCCAATGACAGAGCTCTACAAGAGTCAGACTATTCTAATTGCCACTTTGCCTCTGCTGTCCACAACAGAAGCTATGCCCACCTTGCCCTTGATGGTTCAGTGCCACCTCTTGGCCCCTGCCACCTCGGGATCCAATTATTCCCACTGTATTTAAATTTTACAGTTTACTGACTGCTGCTCCCACCATTAGATCTTACATACAGAGAATAGCAATTCCAGGGTATTTCAAAGATGCATGTGTTCCCCTCACAAACCTATTTTGCAAGGCATTGGTCAAGCATATATATTCTGTATCCTCGCTGCTAGGATGAGTAGCTTTGAAGTGGCTTATCCACTCCAGCATCCCAATCCCTAAGCCTTTGGATCCCTTCCTCTACATTAAACCAAGAGAGATCAGGCATTTCCAGCTCAATCACAATGGACCATCTTTCAAACCATAATTCAGCTAACCAAGCAAATAAACTATTAGAACTTTTTTTATGTTTTTTATTATTTATTTATTTATTTTTATTTTTTTTTATTTATTTATTTTTGAGACAGAGTCTCACTCCGTCACCAGGCACCAGGCTGGAGTGCAGTGGCGTGATCTCGGCTCACTGCAACCTCCGCCTCCAGGGTTCAAGCAATTCTCCTGCCTCAGCCTCCCAAATAGCTGGGACTACAGGCGCGTGCCACCACGTCCAGCTAATTTTTTTGTATTTTTTTAGTAGAGACAGGGTTTCACCATATTGGCCAAGATGGTCTCAATCTCTTGACCTCATAATCCACCCGTCTTGGCCTCCCAAAGTGCTGGGATTACAGACGTAAGCCACCGCGCCCGACCACTATTAGAACTTTTTTAACTCCCCAAACTCTAACATTAAATACAAAGTCCCTTATTAGTGGGCACAAATCAATAAATTCATCCTGATCCAACTCTGTTTCTTCCATGATTATCCTGTACACTTAATATTCATTCCCAGCCAGGTACAGTGGCTCACACCTGTAATCCCAGCACTTTGGGAGACTGAGGTGAATCGCCTGAGGACAAGAGTTCAAGACCAGCCTGGCCAACATGGTGAAACCCATTTCTACTAAAAATACAAAAATTACCCAAGCATTGTGTGACACATGCCTGTAATCCCAGCTACTTAGGAGTCTGAGGCAAGGGAATTACTTGAACCCGGAAGCTGGAGGTTGCAGTGAGCCGAGATCGTGCCATTGCATCCCAGCCTGGGCAATGGAGTGAGACTCTGTCCCCCCAAAAAGAAAAATCCATTCCCATGCTTGTTCTCCAGATTGCTATTTATATAAATTAGAGAACCCAAACAGCATCTTTTCGAGTGTAGAGCATCTCCCGATGGGTCACACTCTCAACCTCACTTGCAGACGAGGGGCCTGCAGGCTTTTAGTCTAGTTATAGGTCTAGAAGCAAACAGACATGTTGGGCATGGCATCTGAGGAGAATCAACATTATCTTGCCTGGCAACTGCCTTAGGGGAGGTCACCACTGTTGCCTCAGGCAGCACAGGGTTTATCTCCACAGAGAGAGGAGGAAAGCTGGATGGCAGCATGGGTTGGGGAGGGGATGTTGCCACTACTGGGGATGGGGAAACTGTTCCTTCTGACAAAAAAGGTTCATCAGAGTTTACAAAATCAGTGTCCCCAGCTTCAGTCAGGGTTCTTCCACACATCCCCATTTCATGTTTCAGGGTCTCAGTCTTTTCCAATCAATGCCCTCATTTTAACAGTAGACACCTGGCAAGGCTGTGCATGCATCTTCTGTTATAGGTCAACCACTCACATGATAAGAACTTGTGTCTGTTTTTCCACAATTTCAGCTCTTTCTTTGTGGAATATAAGACTCTCACTCAGGGAAATCTTAGCAGGTTTGAGGCTCAGTATCTGCTTCTGAAGCCAGAGACAGAATCCTTGAGTTCATCATTTTCTTTCATCACTTTGTCCACTGAACTTAACAGCAACCAATCAGCTTCATTATGTTCCTTGGTTCTATGCATATAGTCAAAGGTATTATGTATAGGGTCACAAAACTCCTTGCCTCTCACAAATGGTGAATCAGTAGTGTCAAATGCATTTATTTTGCATAACTCTCTAAACAGTTCACACCAGGGACTATCAGTGTTCTCTATACTATTAGAAGTAGAGTCTTTAGCATTTTTGGGTGTGATCATATTAAGCAGCCAACTCCAGAAACCCCAAAACCAATGAAAGAATTCCATCCTTAATATTCTGCTCCTCTAGACCCCGCTCCTGGTACTAAAATCTGTATTACTCAAGGTTCTCTAGAGGGACAGAACTAATAGGATATATATTGTATTAGTTTATATATATAGTATATTTTACATTATATATATTATTATATATATATGAACTATATAGTATATACATTATACAGTATATACTTTATATATAGAATACACACACACACACACACACACACACATATATATACATATATAAAGGGGAGTTCATTAAGTATTAACTTATACAATCACAAGGTCCCATAATAGGCTGTTTGCAAGCTGAGGAGCAAGGAGAGCCTGTCCAAATCCCAAAATAGAAGAACTTGAAGTCTGATGTTAGATGGCAAGAAGCATCCAGCAGGGGAGAAAGATGTAGGCTGGGAGGCTAGGCCAGTCTCTCCTTTTCAAGTTTTTCTGCCTGCTTTATATTCACTGGCAGCTGATTAGATTGTGTCCACTAGATTAAGGGTGGATCTACCTTCTCCAGCCCACTGACTCAAATGTTAATCTCTTTTTGCAACACCCTCACAGACACAACTAGGATCAATACTTTTTTTTGTTGTTTGTTTGTTTGTTTTTTAATAAAGACGGGGTTTCACCATGTTGGTCAAGCTAGTCTTGAACTCCTGACCTCAGGTCATCCACCTGCCTTGGCCTCCAAAGTACTTGGATTATAGGCGTGAGCCACCACGCCCGGCCAGGATCAATACTTTGTATCCTTCAATCCAATCAAGATGACACTCAGTATTAACCATCAGAGAAGGGATACCTTTTCAAGTCCACATCCAGCATCACTGGACTTTATAAGGGTCACCACTCATTCTTCACGCAAGAGAAGATTAACTTACACAAACAGAACACAAAAAGGCTATTTCTACTGCCAAATATGCTAGGCAAAATTGAGGGTTCAATGTATTTAACCTCATTGGAATCTTCTATGCTCTGACCCCTGTTCTTTCACTCCTTCCCAATCGATACCCCGACATTAATATAAAAGACCATGTGGTTTTATGAATTCTATGTTCATTGTAACTTAGCCATCCACATGATTAGAGTTTGAGCTTGATCAGAAATCTTAACACTTTGCAACTAAAAGAGCTCATAGTTTCCCAAAAATGATATATGACAATAACTATTTCTATAGGCACTTGATTGCTAGAAACATAGGTTGTAATTTTTAATTAATAATTATTTTAATTGATACATTTAAATGATATATATTTATCATATGTGATATATATCATGTGAACTATGCATATATCGTGGAATGACTAAATGATGCTAATTAACATATTCCTTACATCCCATAACATTTTTTTGTGATGAGAACACTTAAAATCTCTCTTAGCAATTTTTGAGAATACAATACTTTGATTTCATTTTGGAGACGGAGTCTCACTGTATCACCCAGGCTGGAGTATAGTGGCAAGATCTTGGCTCACTGCAACCTCTGCTTCCTAGGTTCAAGCAATTCTCCTGCCTCAGCCTCCTGGGTGGCTAAGATTACAGGCACATACCACAATGCCTGACTAATTTTTGTATTTTTAGTAGCGTCAAGGTTTCACCACATTGGCCAGGCTGGTCTTGAACTACTGGGCTCAAGTGATCCACCCACCTTGGCCTCCCAAAGTGCTGGTATTAACCACCCAGTGCCTGGCCACAATACAGCACTTTGTCATTAACTATAGTCACCATGCTGTACAATAGAGTTACTGAATTTCCTCCTAACAAACTTTGTTTCCTTTGACCAACATCTCCCCAAGCCCTCTTCCCCTCAGCCTCGGTAACTACCATTCTGCTTTCTGCTTCTGTGAGTGCAGCTTTTTTAGATTCCTCATACAAACAGTATTGGTCTTTCTCTGCCTGGCTTATTTTACTTAACATAATGTCCTCCAGGTTCATCTATGTTATCAAAAATGACAGGATTTTCTTCTTTTTTAAAAAATGAGTAGTTGTCTATTGTGTATATATGCCACATTTTCTTTATTGTTTATTTTATTTAATTTTTTGTTTTTATTTTTTTAGACAGGGCTCTCGCTCTGTCGCCCAGGCTGGAGTGCAGTGGCATGATCCCAGCTCAATGCAACCTCCATCTCCCGGATTCAAACGATTCTCCTGCCTCAGCCTCTGGAGTAGCTGGGATTACAAGCATATGCCACCATGCCTGGCTAATTTTTGTATATTTAGTAGAGATGGGGTTTCACTATGTTGGTCAGGTTGGTCTCAAACTCCTGACCTCAAGTGATCTGCCCACCTCGGCCTCCCAAAGTGCTGAGATTACAGGTGTGAGCCACTGTGCCCAGCCTTTTTAATTTTATTTTATTTTATTTTATTTTATTTTATTTTGTGACAGTCTCACTCTGTCACCCAGGCTGCAGTCCAGTAGTGCGATCACAGCTGACAGCAACAGCCTCAACCTTCTGGGCTCAAGCAATTCTACTGCCTCAACCTCCCAAGCAGCTGGATCTACAAATGCATGCCACCATGCCAAGCTTTTCTCCAGTAGAGAACAGGGGTCTCACTATGTTGCCCAGTCTCTAACTCCTGGGCTTAAGCAATCCTCTCACCTTGGCTTCCCAAAGTGCTAGGATTACAGGCATGAGCCCCATACCCAGCCCTGGAGAACCAATTTTAAAGTCCCTATTCATGTCCCTGTTCCCTTGGACCAACTTCCTATACAAATAACAATGTCAGCTAGGGTTTAGAAAGAGAAGTGGAGACCCTAATGAGTCTTAGGGAATAAGAGATTTGTTATAAGATTTAAGCCATCTACACCTATAGTAAGAGCAGAAGCAGCCATCCAGGTGGGCTCTTTGGAGAAACAGAGAATGAGGCACCAACTTATTAATCTGGAAAGTCAAGCACATATAATTGCCTAAGTGGAACTGCAAAGGGAATACTATTGCCTCCGTGTAGTTACCCCTCTGTAGGCTCACAATTAAGTGTCTGTTGGTGGACCTGTAGTCATTGCTGATCAGCAGATTTAGCAGATAAGAAGATATGCCGGAGGTGAAATGAACAACAGTGAGGGCAATCTGGAATGTACAAACAACTCTTTGCCTGTTTGTCACCATCTCTGAGTAGGATGGCCTTCAGAGAGTAATGGCCAGTGCTCCATTTCTGTCTTCCAAATATAACATGGGATTCTCTTTTGGTCAATAATAGCACAGAACAATATAAGGAGAGAAAGTATGAAAAATTGATTCCAGATTAAACCTGCTGAACCCAGTTCAACCACAAGTACCTCAAGCTCCTTTGGAAGCAACACTGTTCCTCATTCTTAGCCTGGGTCATTCTTATTGGCCTGATCTTATCACCCTAACTTCAGGCCTTAACATGTGAACGAGGCCTGTCTAACCACAGTCACATTGACTGGTTCAGCAATGGGAATATAATCCATCTCAACTCTGAATTTCTTCCTAAATCCACTAAAGAAACAGTTTTCTCTCTACTGGCATTAATAAGCTGACAGAACGTATGATTAATGTTGCTTCTGTCTGTGTTTACTTGCCTGGGAATAAAACCAATAGCAGGAAAAGCTGAAATACGGAGGAGGATAGACACCTAATGTTGTTATATGAGCAACTAGATTTAAGTAAAATCTTATCCATCCCTTGATTTTTCAACAGGTGACAAGAGTGCCTGAAACACAGTGATAGTCAATGCTTAATGAATGTTTGAATAAGTGAACCAATAAATCCCCCCCACACACACTTTTTTTGGGTTAAGTTTTTAAAATTTATACCTATTATTTATACACAAAAGGTTAATATATGATCCCATTCATACTCCTGCTGAGAAAACTGCTCTACAAAGACCATGCCCATATTCCAGCCCTCTACTCACACTGTAGCTATTAAACCAGAGGTGGAGATTTAATCCATTTGTATGGCTAATGATTTTGTGCTAGATAAGACAGCACAAACAGATGAGGTTAGTCAAGGCAAGAATGTTTGTTGCTCTGGTTAAAATAACAAATACCTAAAAAGTGTAGTTATTTAACAGTGGGTGGTAAAGTGGAGAGATGTCATAAAATTACTAGAGGCCATTTGCAAGTTATGAAAGAGCAGTATGAGCCAGGTGCGGTGGCTCATTCCTATAATCCCGGAACTTTGGGAGGCTGAGGCAGGCAGATCGAAAGGTCAAGAGATCAAGACCAACCTGGCCAACATAGTGAAACCCGTCTCTCTCTCTCTCTCTTTTTTTTCCTTCTAAAACCCCATCTCTACTAAAAATACAAAAATTAGCTGGGCGTGGTAGCACACGCCTGTAGTCTCAGCTACTCAGGAGGCTGAGGCAGGAGAATTGCTTGAACCCAGAAGGTAGAGGTTGCAGTGAGCCAAGATCGCACCACTGCACTCCAGCCTGGAAATGGAGCAAGACTCTGTCTCAAAAAAAAAAAAAAAAAAGATAAGAAAGAGAAGTATGAGACAGATAAAAGATGTACAGAGTAAAATAAAAGAATACACCAATTAAAAGTGAGACTAGAATGGAGTGAATATATGTGGATAAGCAGAGACACAATGAAAGGACACCATGTGGCCCACAGGCCAGCAAAAGGAATGCTAGGTCCTTAGAGAAACCTCAGTTCCTGTTGAATTTCCAGCTGTTTCCACCCATGGGTATCCTCAAAATAAACCACATTTTCTTGAAGAAACTAGGATGCTTCTCTATTCTTTGCAAAAGAGACTATCATTTTTAAAGCCCATGACCTTTTCCCCCACAATTAAATGTGTAGCTATAAAGAAAAAAACTATCCTAAGAAGGAAGGAAGACTAAATGAGGGACTTGCTACTGAATGACTTAAATCTTCTTGGCAAAACAAAGCTATAAAGAAGTTAGGAGCTGAACTCAGGCAGCTTATTAATATCTATTAAGTTTCAGGAAAAAGCATATTATTAAAGGCTAAGCCAAACATGACAATAATAGTTTCTAAAATTGTATTTATTAGTTCAAAAGCATTTAAAATTTTGCATGCATATATATACACATATACAGATGTATAGTGAGAATAATGAGATTTTATATATTGGGTTTTAACATATTGCAATTTGAAATTTAGATTATTTGGTTTGTGATTTTAATAGCCGTCATAGCTGAAGATGAGATGTTACAAAGATATGCTAATTAAAATAGAAGCAGCACATTATTGGCTGTATTTAGTAACTCATAATACTTAGGTTATCATCTGCCAAATTTGGCTAACATATTTCTGTTTCTTTCAGGTATCTCCCAGGTCTCAATCAGGTGTTAATACAAACTAATTAGAAATTATTACATTTTATATAAAAAGTAGCCAGGCATGGTGGTGGGTGCCTGTTATCCCAGCTACTTGGGAGGCTGAGGCAAAAGAATCACTTGAATCCTGCAGGCAGAGGTTGCAGGGAGCTGAGACTGCGCCATTGTATTCCAGTCTGGGCAAGCAGAGCAAAACTCTGTCTGAAAAAATATATATATACATTACATTTTAAATATTTTTAACAAATGTATTTTATAATAAGAGCCATTGATTTTTGTTTTTTTTTTTTTAGACAGAGTCTTGCTCTGCCACAGGCTGGATGCAGTGGCACAATCTCGGCTCACTGCAACCTCCGCCTCCCTTGTTCAAGAGATTTTCCTGCCTCAGCCTCCCAGTAGCTGGGTCTGCAGGCACCCACCACCCCGCCCAGCTAATTTTTTTCATTTTTAGTATAGACAGGGTTTCACCATGATGGCTAGGATGGTCTCACTGTTTTGACCTTGTGATCCACCCGCCTCTGCCTCCCAAAGTGCTGGGATTATAGGCATGAATCACAGTGCCCAGCCTTTTTTTTTTTTTTAAATTGAGGGAAAGTCTTGCTGTTGCCCAGTTGGAGTACAGGGGGCAATCATAGTTCACTGCAGCCTTGAACTCCTGGGCTCCAGCATCCTCCCTCCTCTGCCTCCTGAGTAGTTGGACAACAGGCACAGGCCATCAACCCCAATGTTTTAGATTTTTTTCTTCTTTTTTTTCTTTTTTTTGGTAGAGATGCAACCTCACAATATTACCCAGGTTGGTCTTGAACTCCTGGGCTCAAGCAATCTTCTCACCTTACCTTCCCCAAGTACTAGGATTATGGGCATGAGCCACTGTGCTTGGCCTGAAATTATTTTTTTGAAAGACTTTAAAATAAGCTAAATAATTATATTTGCAGCTAGGCATGGTGGCTCACACCTGTAATCCCAGCACTTTGAGAGGCCAAGGCCAGCAGATCACAAGGTCAAGAGATCAAGACCATCCTGGCCAACATGGTGAAACGCCGTCTCTACTAAAAATATAAAAATTAGCCTGGCATGGTGGTCCATGCCTGTAGTCCCAGCTGCTCAGGAGGCTGAAGCAGGAGAATTGCTTGAACCCAAGAGACGGAGGTTGCAGTGAACCAAGATCGTGTCACTGCACTCCAGCCTGTCGGTAGAGCGAGACTCTGTCTCAAAAAAAAAAAAAAAAGAATTATATTTGAAACTTAAAAAAAAAATGAGCATTTTAAAGATTGTAGCCATCGTTTTTAGCAACAAAATAATCCAAACTGGATGATTCAAAATTATTTAAAATCATCCAGTTTGGGATGATAAAAATAATGACTGTAATCTTTAAAATGCAATAATGGTGATACATTCATTTTCAACGTGTTCTCTCCACAGGACATTTCTTTCAAAATATTGCTGTATTCTTACATATTTTTAAAAGCTTACCTAAATTTTGAAAGACAGATTAAACATACTTCTTTTTCAAAAAGATAACCAAGAAGCATGCTGCTAACAACCATTTATGAAAAAAAAGTCAGCAAATTTAAAAGTCTTGTCTTTTTGTAAAAGAAAAATGAGTAATTTATTTCAAAGGCAAATGGCTCTTTTAACTATTTGCTACAAAAAACAGTAAATACCCCAGGTATTACAAGATTTTCACAGTTATTCCCCATCTAATTGGAACGTTTTTAAAAAGTCAAGTTGTATAAATACAAGAAGGATAGCCTATCGCTCTAAATTCATCCTGGTTTCAACTTCTTTCCTTTGTGAAAGGCGCAGTAAGTTAAAAAGATCTCCATTGGAGATTCAAATTTGGTAGTTTTTAGCATATGTAGTATTTGAAACTCAGATTATTCCTTGAGATACAGGGCATAATAAAAGTAGAAGTCTTAGTGTAGACTTTGGAAAATACCAATATTTATGAGTGAGTAGGAAAAAAAAAAGAGTAGTAAATTGAATGTTATTTGCTGACATTTACTTAGCTTTTACTTTTTGCTAGACACTTTAAGAGAATTGTCTCATTTAATCTTTGCAACAACCCTATAAGGGAGAAAATGTTAATACTATTGTCCACATTTGACATCTTGCCCAGGCCACACTGCTATTTAATGGAAGAGCTAAAATAAGAAAATCAGACACTCTGGCTCCAGAATACTTTATCATTAAAATTAAATGAGTACATTGGAAAGTCTACCACATAGTAATATGGAAGACAAACTTGAGAAGACATCCAAGAATACATCCAAGAAGAAAACAGAAATGTGATGAAAATAATAAGAGAGGAAATGTGATGAAAATAATAAGAGAGAAAATGACAGAGAGTAGAAAATACAGTTCCCATGTTTAAATGACAGATGTTTTTGAAGAATAAATTAGGAAATAGTTAAAAAAAAAACAGCCACAAGTTACTTTTCAGACTCCCAGCCCAAAAGTCTCACTGAATTTCAAATGGTATTAATTTAAAAAGAGGCCTATATTTAAAAAACATTTTGGAAGAATGTTCAAATTAACAGGTAAGATAAAGAAAAATTCTATGAGTTTTAGCTAAAGATGGGGTTAAAAGCGTGTATATACTATGGCTAGGTATTTAAAATATTAATACTTGCAGCTCTTAGCCCTTTTTTGATCAATGAATCACTTTTTAATTAAGATTTTCCTTTGTTAAAGGAGGAACCATAACTCTCCGTAGCTGTACATATAACCCTTTTCTCCTAAATAGGAGTCAGTTGGTGCTCCTATATATATATATATTTTTTTTTTTTGGTCAAAGCAAGAAATAATTACTTTGGAATTCTTAAATATATAAATAAAGTGAATAAAGTTGAGTGTTCCACATGGTAGCATTTGCTAACACTTTCTAAAAAAAACAAAACAAAACAAAACAAACCCATCTCTACTAAAGTGGTTGGGTGAAAGGGGGATATACAATATGCTATATTTGAAGAAATAAAACTGATGCTGACATCAACTTCTCTGCCATATTAAATAACAAATAATGGCATAATATCGTAAGAGTTTTGAAGGGAAATGATAGGATATTATAGTTTTTGTATAAATTTTCTTTCATGAAGACAAGAAGCAGAAATATATTCTTAGATATTCAAAGGCTCAGAAAATACATTACCTATCTATCCTTTTAGAAAAGCTACTGATACAGATCTATTTATCTGAAAGCTTCATTGAAATTAATACTTCAAAAATTAGAAAGTTTGGACATTAGAAAAAAAAAGACGTATGAAGGAACTATTGATAATAATAATAATAAATACTATTTTTTAAATGTTGGGCCAGATGTGGTGGCTCATGCCTGTAATCCCAGCACTTTGGAAGGGCAAGGTGGGCGGATCCACAAGGTCAGAAGTTCGAGACTAGCCTGGCCAACATGGTAAAACCCTGTTTCTACTAAAATACAAAAATTAGCCGGGCTTGGTGGCATGTGCCTGCAATCACAGTTACTCTGGAGGCTGAGGCAGGAGAATCGCTTGAACCCAGGAGGCAGAAGTTGCAGTGAGCTAAGATCACACCACTGTACTCCAGCCTAGGTAACAGAGTGAGACTTCGTTTAAAATAATAATAATAATGTTGGCCAAGCCAGGTGCAGTGGCTCCTAGCACTTAGGGAGGCCAAGGAGGGCAGATCACTTGAGTCCAGTAATTCAAGACAAGCCTGACCAACATGACAAAACCCCATCTCTACTAAAAATACAAAAATTAGCCAGATGCATTGGTATACACATGTCCTTCTAGCTACTCAGAGACTGAAGCATGAGAATTGCTTAAACTCAGGAGATGGAGGTTGCAGTAAGCTGAGACCGTGCCACTGCACTCCAGCGCAGGTGACAGAGTGAGACTCTGTCTCAAAAATAAATAAATAATAAAATGTGAAGCTCAGCCAGGTGTAGTGGCTCATGCTTGTAGTTTCAGCTAATAGGGAGGCTGAAACAAGATCACTTGAGCCCAGAAGTTTGAGTCCAGTCAGAGCAACATAGAAAGATGCTGTCTCTAAAATAACAACAATAATAAACTAAAAATAACTATAGATAGGCACAGCACACAAATTTCAGCAAGAATTCTGAAAATAACAATTTAAGAAGCCACATCAGATTAATTTTATCACACTAATGATCTTAGAAGATTGCAAAAGTATGGATGCTTCCTTCTCGGTGGAATTTAGACAATTTTTTTTCTTTTTTTTTTTTTTGAGACGGATTCTTACTCTGTCACCCAGGCTGTGCAATGGTGCAATCTTGGCTCACTGCAACCTCCGCTTCCCAGGTTCAGGCAATTCTCTGGGATTACAGGCGCCCACCACCACACCTGGCTAATTTTTGTATTTTTAGTGGAGACGAGGTTTTGTCATGTTGGCCAGACTGGTCTCGAACTCCTGACTGCAGATGATCTACCGGCCTTGGCCTTCCAAGGTGCTGGATTACAGGCATGAGCCACTGCACCCAGCCTGGACAAAATTTAAAAACAAGCATGCTCATTATGAATATAATTTTTCTTTATGATCTGCAAAAGATTGCTGCTTGGTAGCCTACTTCTCAATCAAATTGTATACTTAATTTCAGAATCTCAAATATTGAAGCAGTGATAGACACCTATCTAGTCCTGGGAAAACGTTTATAAGAAAATACGTCAAAATGGTCAGGCACAGTTATCCATCTCTTGCTTTGTATCCCAGCACTTTGGGAGGCTGAGGCTGGTGGATCACTAGGTCAGGAGATTGAGACCATTCTGGCTAACATGGTGAAACCCCGTCTCTGCTAAAAATACAAAAAAATTCGCCAGGCGTGGTGGCACGCTCCTGTAATCCCAGCTACTCGGGAGGCTGAGGCCAGCGAATCGCTTGAACCCGAGAGGCAGAGATTGCAGTGAGCTGAGATCGCACCACTGCACTCTAGCCTAGGTGACAGAGCAAGACTCCGTCTCAATTAAAAAAAAAAAAAAGAAAGAAAGAAAATACATTGAAATAATGATGTAGCTTTGGTGATGCCACTTTGATTAATTTATGTTTTTTAAATTTGTAATTTTTCCAAATTGTCTTTCATGAACATGTTATTACTTTGGTAATAATTTGCAATTCTGCTTTCGAGTAAGATGTAGTCAGTCTCACAGTGCCTACACTCAAAGTCTTGTTGGAAAAATTAGTCTGTTATATACACAGAAAGGAATTCCAGATCTCACCCTTAAGATGTTTAAAAACTGAAGTGAGTTCAAAATAAACCTTCAATCCAAACCCAAGTAGCACAACACCTGATCGGATAAAAATGATGTCTCTTATTCTAACTGCCTTATAGTGGAAAAAGCTTGTGCTCTCTGGGATGAAATAATATCTGCTTCAGTTCTCATACTTCTTTTGATATACAATGTTTAATACACAATATAAATTATAAGACATAAAAATATGCAAATGTGACTTTTAATCAAGAGAAAATACAGTCATTAAAGCAGACCCACAGAGTGATTCAGATGTTCAAATTGGCAGACAAAGACTGTGAAATTATTATTATGAATGTGTCAAAAAAAAGCGGGGGGAAATTAAAATAAAAAAATGAGAAAACAATTTAAAAATTTTTTTAAAAGATAACAGAGGAAACTAGAACTGAAAGATAAAATAATTGAAATTAAGAACTTATCATATAGGTTTAACACCAAACTGAGCATAGTATAAAGCATCCATGAAATTGCAGAAGAATTGGCCAGGCATGGTGGCTCATGCATGTAATCCCAGCACTTTGAGAGGCCGAGGTGGGTGGATCACCTGAAGTCAGAAGTTTGAGACCATCCTGACCAACATAGTGAAACCCGTCACTACTAAAAATACAAAATTTTGATGCAAAAGTCTCATCAGTGTTCTCTTAAAAAAAAAAATACAAGGCCAGGCGTGGTGGCTCACGCCTGTAATCCAAGCACTTTGGAGGCCAAGGCGGGTGGACTACCTGAGGTCAGGAGTTCAAGACCAGCCTGACCAACACCAACACAGTGAAACCCTGTCTTTATAAAAAAAAAAAAATACAAAATTAGCCAGGCATGGTGGCACATGCCTGTAATCTGAACTACTTGGGAGGCTAAGGCAGGAGAATCACTTGAACCTGGGAGGCAGAGGTTATAATGAGATGAGACCATGCGATTGCACTCCAGCCTGGGCAACAATATCAAAACTCCATCTCAAAAAAAAAAAAAAAAAAAACAACATTGCAGAAGAATCAATACAGATTGATTATTCCTAATCAAATAATCTGAAATCCCAAATGCTTAAAACTTTAAAACTTTGAGTACCTGGTATATTAACCTGGGCCCTTTCCTGGAAAGTCCTAAATTCTAATCCTTATCTCTTTAGTACCATGTATTAGTCCATTTTTACACTGCTATAAAGATACTTCTTGAGACTGGGTAATTTGTAAAGGAAAGAGGTTTAATTGACTCACAATTCTGCATGGCTGGGGAGGCCTCAGTAAACTTACAATCATGTCAGAAGGTGAATGGGAAAAAAGGCACATCTTATACAGCAACATGAGAGAGAATATGCAGGGGAAATTGCCACTTTTATAACAAAACCATCAGATCTGCTGAGAACTCCCTCACTATCATGAGAACAGCATGGGGGAAACAACCCCCAAAACCCAGTTACCTCCCACCAGGTCCCTCCCTCAACATGTGGGAGTTACAATTTGAGATGAGACTTGGATGGGGACACAGAGCCAAACCATACCACACCATGAGACTAAAAATCTAAAACACTCCACTACTAGCCAGGCATGGTGGCAGGTGCCTGTAATCCCAGCTACTCAGAAGGCTGAGGCAGGAGAATCACTTGAACCTGTGAGGCGGAGGTTGTAGTGAGCCAAGATTGCCACTCCACTCCAGCCTGAGCGACAAGAGCGAAACTCTGTCTTAGAAAAGAAAAAAAAAAAACACTATAGTATTAGGAAGCATTTTACTTTGTTTTTTTTTTAGCTTCTCACCCTGCACAGCTTAAGAATTCCACTGGTTAAAATTTTAGCAAATGTTAAGAAAAACCTGCGTGTCAACTTCCATTCTCCATTCTTGTCTTACTAGCATCTTAGCTTCTCCAGCCTCCAATTTTGTTTCTCCAGCAAAAGGCTGTGACAAAACTCTGTTAGTTTCTCTGTTTTCCAGCAATAGCTCTCTAGGTAAATCCTGAAATATCCATCTCTCGCTTTGTAGCCAGAAAATAGAAAATTCATTCCTGGCCCCCAGCCAAAGCATCTATGGAGAAACATTGATTTATTGTAAAATACTGCTGAACTTTAACCTAAGAACAATAGAAGGCTATTTAAAGCAGAAGAGTGACAAGATCAGATTTGCATTTTAATACTCGTGTTACTGGCTGGATGTGGTGGCTCATGCCTGCAATCCCAGCACTTTAAAAGGCGAGGTAGGAGGATTACCTGAGGCCTGGAGTTCAAGACCAGCCTGGGAAATATAGTGAAACCTGTTTGTACTAAAAGTAAACATTTAGTTAGGCATGTTGGTGTATGCCTGTAATCCCAGCAACTTGGAAGGCTGAGGAAGGAGATCCTTTGAGCCCAAGAGTTCAAGGCTACGACGAGATATGATTGTGCCACTGCACTTCAGTTCAGCCTGGGTTACAAAACGAGACCCTCTCTCTCTTAAAAAAAAAATCATATTATCATATTACTATGTTACAACCTCTAATGAAATTATCTATTTAGAGACCAATCATTGATGACTCTAAATCCATTAACCCAACATTTCTGAAAAAGAAAACCAAAAATTATGCTGTACTTTTATGTGAGAACAAAGAAAATGGCAAATTATGTGTATTATTGGTTTTTGTTTTTTGTTTTGTGCCAGGGTCTTGCTCTGTCCTGCAGACTGAGATGCAGTGGCACAACCATAGCCCTCTGCGCTAGCCTCGACTTTGCACACTCAAGCAATCCTTCTGCCTCAGCCTCCCAAGTGTCTGGGACAACAGGCACATGCCACCATGCCCAGCGGTTTTTTTGTTTTTTTTTTTGGTAGAGACAGATTCGCACTTTGTTGCCCAGGGTAGTTTTGAACTCCTGGGCTCAAGTAACACTCCCATCTTGGCATCCCAAAGTGCTGGGATTACAGGCGTGGGCCACTAAGCCCAGCCTTATATTTTTGTTTTCAAATAATTTTAGCTTTGTACACTTCCTGGTAGAATTTCGCAGATTCCTCAGAAGTCACAGACTACAGTTTGAAAACTACATCATTAGCTGAAAGATGTTTTGAAAACTTGGTGATTAATGGATTAGGCTAACAACACCTGAACTCAAAGCCAATCTATCAAAACAGAAAGAAAGGTATTTGACTCATGATATGATACAATATGAAATATATGACGCAATCTCTGAAACATTCTTGCCGGCCAAAAAAAATGAACCTCAATATTTAAAAATGTTTAGATTGAACAAGTTTAAAGGAAATACAGGGATAAAATAACAGTTACAATTAGCAAAATCCATACTATGAGAAACTCCACATAACAAATAAACTGCCTGTCTCTTTTCTTTCTTTTTTTTTAAGAGACAGCGTTGTCCTATCACCCAGGCTGGAGTGCCGTAATGTGATTACAGCTCAGTGCCATCTAGAACTCCTGAGCTCAAGTGACCTGACTGCCTCAGCCTCCCCAGTAGCTAGGACTATAGGCAGGTACCACCATGCCCAGCTCATTTATTTTTATTTTTTGTAGAGACAGGGTTTCACTATATTGCCAAGGCTGGAACTCTTGGCCTCAAGCAATCCTCCTACCTTGCCTCTCAAAGTGCTGGGAATAAAGGCATGAGACACTGCACCAGCCAAATTACCTTTTCCAAACAAATAAATAACAAAGGGAAGAAAAGGATGGCAGGAATTATATATGGGAGTACAATAAAAAGCCATGTTTAGTCTGGCACAGTGGCTCACGCCTGTAACCCCAGCACTTTGGGAGGCCGAGATGGGTGGATCACCTGAGGTCAGGAGTTTGAGACCAGCCTGGTCAACGTGGTAAAACCTAGTCTCTACTGAAAATACAAAATTAGCTGGGCATGGTAGCGCATGCCTGTAATGCCAGCTACTCAGGAGGCTGAGGCAGGAGAATCACTTGAACCCGTGAGGCGGAGGTTGCAGTGAGCCAAGATCACACCACTGCACTCCAGCCTGGGTGACAAGAGCGAAACTCTGTCTCAAAAAGTGCTGGGATTCCAGACGTGAGACACTGTGTATGGTCAATATTTGTTTATGTAATGCAATGATATCATGCCTGGGATTTGCATTAAGATAATCTAATGGAGTAAAGAAAAGGCAGGGGCAATATGTGAGACAAGTACGGTTATGAGTTAATTTTTGAAGTTTGGTGATGAAATCTATGAGAGTTCATTACATTATTATTACCAATTCTTCTTACTTAGGTATATGTTTAAAACTTTCCATAATAAAATGTAAAAAAAAATCATCAAGATAGTTTAAGGAATTTAAATAAAGTTATTATAAAATAAATATAGGAAAATAATGTCTAAAAAAAGCTAAGTCAATCCTGAAAAAGAACAGCAAAGAAAGAAGACTGTCTTCTCAGATATTGAGATATATTTTAAAGTTACAGTAACAAAAACAGTGTTATACTGGCGCAAAAACAGATTAATAGATCTGTAGATCAAAAGAAAGAGCCCAGAAACAGACACTTTTATGTGGCTAAGGAAGACTGCATCAGGGCATAATTAATGAAGAGAAACCATTTTTTTGTTGTTGTTGTTTTTTTAGACAGAGTCTTGCTCTGTCTCCAAGCTGGAGTGGCAGTGGTGTGATCTCTGCTCACTGCAACCTCCACCACCCAGGTTCAAGCGATTCTCCTGCCTCAGCCTCCTGAGTGGCTGGGACTACAGGCAGCTGCTACCAAGCCGCAATAGTTTTTGTATGTTTAGTAGCGACGGGGTTTCACCATGATAGGCAGGATGGTCTTAGTCTCTTCACTTCGTGGTCCGCCTGCCTCAGCCTCCCAAAGTGCTGGGATTACAGGTGTGAGCCACGGTGCCCAGCCAACCTTTTTTTTTTTAATATTTTTTGTGAAAATGACTCATTATGAAGAGAGAAGAGTTGAATCAGTATCTTGTATAAATAATAAAATAAAATAAAAATAAAAGCATGGTAGCAAAATACTTAAATGTGTAAAACAAAGCTATTAGAATAATTAATGTTAGAGAAATAATTTATAACATTGGGGGAAGAGTATTCTTAAGACCACAAAAATATATATTTTATAGGAGAAAAAAGGGATTTTTAATATCAAAATTATATAAACAAAGAATATTCCAAAAAAAGTTAAGAGATGTGGGGCCAATGGAAGAAACTTGTCAGTGACTAAAACTGATAGGAATGAGTATGTAGAATACACAGAAACTGCTAATGATTAACGGGAAAATGAGAACAGTTCAACAGAAAGGCGGGTAAAGACATGAGCAGGTAATTCACAGAAGGAGAAATGTTCAACATCACCAGGAGTAAGAAAAATTACAGTTTTATAAATGAAAAATCTGAATGGGTCACAAAGAAAACTCCACACCAAAATGGTATTATTGATGAATTCTATATTCTATATATTATAGTGAAAATAATAAGAGTATTACATCAATTGTTTCAGAAAACACAGGAGAAAGAACACTACTGAATTCATTTTGTATGGCCAGAATAACCTTAATGCCAAAACCTGATTTAAAAAAATTGCAAAATGATAAGACAAATTATGGAATATGAATGGAAAAATTTCTTTTGAAAAATTACCACATCAAATTTAGCAATATATAACGGACATCTCATGACCAAGGAAAATAAATAACGATATTTTCCAAAAACAAACAAAGAAAAATAATGACATAAATGGCATTGGCATTGCTTTACATCTTTTCTTTTCTTTTTTTTTTTTTTTTGAGTTGGAGTCTTGCTCTGTCACTCAGCCTGGCACTTCTCTAGATGGGAATTCTGTTAACAATGTGTTGGCTCACTGTAACCTCTGCCTCCTGGGTTCAAGCAATTATCCTGCCTCTGCCTCCTGAATAGCTGGGATTACAGGCCGGGCACAACACGCCTGGCTAATTTTTGTATTTTTAGTAGAGATGGGGTTTCACCATGTTGGCCAGGCTGGTCTCAAACTCCCAACCTCAAGTGATCTGCCCACCTCAGCCTCCCACAGTACTGGGATTATAGGCGTGAGCCTCCGTGCCAGCCAAGAAAACAGATTTTTAAAGCATATTTAGTTATTTTTTATTTTTCTGGCACCTAACCAAATAGTTAATTGAAGAATGGGTGTGTTAGCAAAAGAGGCCTTCAATCACTCTCCCTTAAATTCATTATCTAGAGGGAAGGAAGTTAAAATGAAATAAAGAAAATTTATCTGGTATGAAACCATTAATATTAGGACAACCTCTAGGATTTGAGCTTAAAATAAAGATTATATATGATATTTTCTCAAAGTTCAGCTGTATCAAATATAAAGAAAGTTTTGTGTATACGGGTATTAATTTTATTCTTCCATTTATTTGTTTGTTTTTCTGAGACGAAGTCTTGCTCTGTCACCCAGGCTGGAGTGCAGTGGCGTGATCTCAGCGCACTGCAACTTCTGCCTCCCTGGTTCAAGTGATTCTCCTGCCTCAGCCTCTTGACTAGCTGGGACTACAGGCGCATCCCGCCATGCCTGGCTAATTTTTGTATTTTTAATAAAGACAGGGTTTCACCATATTAACCAGGCTGGTCTCGAACTCCTGACCTTGTGATCCTCCCGCCTTGGCCTCCCAAAGCCGAGTACAGAGGTGAGCCACCATGCCCAGCCATTTTTATTTCTTAACTTAAACTTCACCTATATCAAATATATATCAATGTGTGTAAAAAAAAAATGTCGATCGTTAGGTACATTTAGAGAGAAGTGAAAGCTAGATTATAGTTGGTGCATAGCACGCACCCTAACTTAGTGGAATGCAGCCAGCCACAGGGGAAGCATAGAGTGCAAGATGTCTGTATATTACAAGTTCTTCTGTTCAGCTCTGTCTGGCCATGGACACTGTCTTAAAAGTGCTTAGTGTGAATTCTCCATAGGCCTTGTGCAAACACACAAACACACACAATGAAATAAGCCAAAGTCTCCGGCCTTGCGATATTTTGTGCAAAGTCTGCTATAGTTTCTCTAGGTGGGAATTCTGGTAACAATGTAGTTCTGCCGGGTGTGGTGGCTTGCATCTGTAATCCAAGCACTTTGGAGGCTAAGGCGGCAGATCACCTGAGATCGGGAGTTCAAGACCAGCCTGACCACCATGGTGAAACCCCGTCTTAAGAAAATAAATAAATAAATAAAAACAATGTAGTTCTGCCCTTGTCTGTATAATGTAAACTGTTGAGACCTTTCCTTTTAGCTTCTTCCTTCCTACTACCTTTTCGTGTTTTTGGTTTTGTTTTTACTTTATTTTCTGTGATATTTATTAGAACTCAACCTGTCTTGTGAACTATGCTTTATTATTAGCATTTTTTGATATTGCTCTTGTTAAAATATTGCATAACGTTTGAGCAGTTTTAGTGCACAATTTTGCAAGATTAGACTTTTTCAAGAATGCATGTATCTAGTTACAGCAGTACTAGTGAGGCAGTAAGGACTAATCCAGAGCTTCCTGCACCACTTTGCATATCTGTGAAGAGTTCCATTAGTCCAGTTCTATCTGTATTAAAATGAATACTTTTCCCACTACATGAAAATCATCTTGTTAATGTCAATTAGTACTGAAATATAATATCACTACCATATGGAACTAAGAAATGCTCGAATGAATAGGACCTGCAATCTAGACAGTCAGAAATGCAGATTTCTAAGCAGAGCTAAGGAAGTTCCTAAACAAAAGCTATCCCTTGATATTATGATATAATCACACCTGATAGGAAGATAATTTTGTTTTTCGAGACAGAGTTTTGCTCTGTCGCCCAGGCTGGAGTGCAGTGGCGCGATCTCACTGCAGCCTCTGCCTCCTGGTGTCAAGTGATTCTCCTACCTTGGCCTCCCGAATAGCTGGGATTACAGGCACGTGCTACTATGCCAGGCTAATTTTTGTATTTTTAGTAGAGACAGGGTTTCACCATGCTGGCCAGGCTGGTCTCGAACTCCTGACCCTGTGATCCGCACACCTCGGCCTCCCAAACTGCTGAGATTACAGGTGTGAACCGTTGTACCCAGCCAGGAAGAGAAATTTCAGCAAGAATTGCATGTGTTGCCTCCAAATATTATTTCATAAAAAAGATGTTGCTGTGGTTTGAATGTGCCACCTCCAAAATTCAGGTGTTGCCAATGTGATCTTATAAAAAGTGAGGGCTTTACGAGGTGATGAGGTTATTAGGGTTCTGCTCTCATTAAGGGGACTAAGGATGTTATAAAAGAGGCGTCATGCAGCTTTCAGTTCTCTTGCCCTTCCTTCTACCTTGTACCACAGAAGGACACAGCATCCCTTCCCTTTGGAGCCTGTGGCCCTCACCAGACAATTGAACCTGCCAGTGCCTTGATCTTAGACTTCCCGGTCTCCAGAATTGTGAGAAATATAAATTGCCCAGGCTCTGCTATTCTGTTGTAGCAAATTAAACTGCCCCTTAGACAATGAGATTCTCTATAACTTGTCCTCTTAATATAGAATATGACGCGTTCATTTAACTTGTTCTGTAACTTTTCTGCCATGTGAGGACACAGTTTCAGGTTGTTTATTGTTGCTGTGTTTCTTTTTTTTTTTTTTTTTTGAGTCAGAGTTTTACTCTGTCACGGAGGCTGTAGTGTAGTGGTGCAATCATAGCTCACTGCAGCCTCGACCTCCTGGGCTCATGTGATCCTCCTGCCTCAGCCTCCTTAGGAGCTAGGATTACAGGCATGTGCCACCATGTGCAGCTAATTTTTAAATTGTTTGTAGAGATGGGGTCTTGCTGTGTTGCCCAGGCTGGTCTCAAACTCCTGGCCTCAAGTGATCCTCCTGCCTCGGCCTCCCAAAGTGCTGAGATCACAGGTGTGATCCACTGCACATGGCCACAGTCTCAGTTATTTTATCGCAGTGGCACAAACGGATTAAGACAATGTGCGAAAGACTTTAAGAACTTAGTCAGATTTCTTATGCTATGTAACTGGACCATATTTGTAGTTTTACTCACCCTATCTGTTGTTTAGGAATGGCAGTTAAGCCCTTGCTATATTCTGTTTATTGAGGTTTTCCAGTGTGCCTGGTACTCTGCTAGGTACTTTAAATATGTTGCGTCTCATAATTTTTATAATTTTCATAGGTAGGCATAATCTTCATAGTAGAAGAATTTAAATATCGGAGAGATTAAGTGACAATCACAGAGCTAGCAGGTGGTAGGAACACGATGTAAATACTTGACTCAAGATACCTTAATTCTTTCAAAAGAGCAGAGATTCTCCAATCATGGTGCGAAAAAGAACTACGGGAAAGAGAGAGAGAATGAACACCAAGGTCCTATCCTAGACCTACGGAATCTAAATCTCTCCACTGACTGGCCAATCTTCTCCATGTTTCAAACTCCACAGCCCAAATTACAGAGGAAGCAAGAGTGTTTGTCTTAGATGTTTACAATCACCCCTACAATTAATCTACTAGGTTGTAAGCTAGCTTCTTATAAATCATGTACCTACTATGATCTAATCAGTGACACTGCAATGCCATTCAGAGCAATTTCCCTAAGCAAGGCTTAAGATAAAGAAGGACAATGAATGTGGCAGCTAGTGTGACTTTTATGTCCAATATATTTCCTTTCTTGATTGTAATACATAAAACAACTCTCTATAATTCCAAAAATGATCTAGTATCATATGAAAGCCTACAATAAATTTATTTCCCCCTTAACAAGCATGAAAAACTAGTCTGTCCAAAAATAGCGTTAAGAGACGTGAGGCCAGGTACGGTGGCTCACACCTGTAATCCCAGCTACTTGGGAGCCTGAGGTGGGGAGAATTGCTTGAACTGGGGAGGCGGAGGTTGTAGTGAGCCAAGATCACGCCTGGGTGACAAAGCAAGACTCTGTCTCGAAACAAGAAAATGCACCCCATATATTCATTTCTTAATCCCCAAAACCTGAAAATACTACCTTATATTGTAAAAGAGTGAATATTAAGTGAATATTAACTTGTATGGCAAAAGATGTCATTAAGTTAAGGATCTTCAGAGGAAGCATTTATCCTGGATTATTAAATTATTATGTCCTGGATTATTATCCTAAATACAATTACATATAACCTTAAAACAGAGAAGCAGGGGAAGATTAGAAAGACACACATCAAGGAAGAGGCACTATGAAGGCGGAGGCCCAGATCAGAAAGTTGTGGCCGTCAGCCAAGGAATGCCAAGAAATGCCAGCTACCTCCCAGAAGAAGCTAAAGGAGGCCAGAAACCAATTCTCTCCCAGTGGATCCAGAGGGAGCATGGCCCTGCTGACCCCTTGATTTTTACACTTCCAGTCTCTATCTGTGAAAGATAGATGTGCATGTTGTTTAAAGCTATCATTGTTTTGGTAATTTATTATGGCAGCCACTCAACTAATATAAGGGATCATTTTAAAGCTGTTTTTTCTCTTCAGTTCAAAATATCTAGGTATTTTTATATTAACCCCCTAGTTCCTTTGGGGACTTATATCAAGGCTTTATTTTATTTTATTTTTTGAGACAAGGTCTCACTCTGTCTCTCAGGCTGGAGTGCAGCAGTGTGATCTCAGTCTACTTCAACCTCTGGCTCCAGGGCACGATTGATCCTCCTACCTCAGCCTCCCAAGTAGTTGGGATTACAGGCATGCACCGCCATGCCCAGCTCATTTTTGTATTTTTTTTTTAATAGAGATGAAGTTTCTCCATGTTGCCCAGGCTAGTTCTGAACTCAAGCGATCTGCCCACCTCAGCCTCCCAAGGTGCTGAAATTATAGGCATGAACCACTGTGCCCAGCCCCAGGTTTTATTATTTGCCATTATTTAGTCTTTGGACTAAATTCTAAAGATAAAAAACACAAACATTCCATATTGATCAGTGGTTTACAAATACCGGTAGCATTAAGAATATCCAAGGAGACTCATCATTAATGGAGAATCCCGGGGCTCCACTACAGACTGTGGGGTAGCAACTAAATTTTGACAAGTAGCTCAGATAGATCCTTTTGATGGCCCTTAGACTGACTACATTTTGAAAAAGTTATTTAAAAAGTGGAAGAAATATGAAATATTAGTGTATTAAGTAAAGCTAGACTGAGCTTTGACAGAAAATCCACAACAATATTGACTTTTATCATGAGTGAACTCCCATTCACAATTGCCACAAAGAGAATAAAATACCTAGGAAGACAACTAACAAAGGACATGAAGGACCTCTTCAAGGAGAACTACAAACCACTGCTTAAGGAAAAAAGAGAGGACACAAACAGATGGAAAAACATTTCATGCTCATGGTTAGGAAGAAGCAATATCGTGAAAATGGCCATACTGCCCAAAGTAATTTATAGATTCAACGCTATCCCCATCAAGCTACCATTGACCTTCTTCACAGAACTGGAAAAAAACTACCTTAAACTTCATGTGGAACCAAAAAAGAGCCCTCATAGCCAAGACAATTCTAAGCAAAAAGAACAAAGCTAGAGGCATCATGCTACCTGACTTCAAACTATACTACAAGGTTACAGTAATCAAAACAGCAAGGTATTGGTAACAAAACAGAGATATAGAACAATGGAATAGAACAGAGGCATTGGAAGTAACGCCACACATCTACATCCATCTGATCTTTGACAAACCTGACAAAAACAAGCAATGGGGAAAGGATTCCCTATTTAATAAATGGTGTTGGGAAAACTGGCTAGCTGTGTGCTGAAAGCTGAAACTGGACCCCTTCCTTACACCTTATGCAAAAATTAACTCCAGATGGATTAAAGATTTAAGCATAAGACCTAAAACCATAAAAACCCTAGAAGAAAATCTAGGCATAGGAAAAGACTTCATGACTAAAACACCAAAAGCAATGGCAACAAAAGCCAAAATAGACAAATGAGACCTAATTAAGAGCTTCTGCACAGCAAAAGAAACAATCATTAGAGTGAACCAGTTACCAACAGAATGGGAAAAAACTTTTGCAAGCTACCCAACTGACAAAGGGCTAATATCAAGAATCTACAAAGAACTAAAGAAAATTTACAAGAAGAAACAAACAACCCCATCAAAAAGTGGGCAAAGGATAAGAACAGACACTTTTCAAAAGAAGACATTTATGCAGCCAACAAATATAAGAAAAAATGCTCATCATCACTGGTCATTAGAGAAATGCAAATCAAAACCACATTGAGATACCATCTCACACCAGTTAGAATGGGGATCATTAAAAAATTGGGAGACAGATGCTGGAGAGGATGTGGAGAAATAGGAATGTTTTTACACTGTTGGTGAGAGTGTAAATTAGTTCAACCATTGTGGAAGACATGTGGCGATTCCTCAAAAATCTAGAAATAGAAATACCATTTGACCAGGAATCCCATTACTTGGTATATAACCAAAGGATTATAAATTATTCTGTTATAAAGACACATGCACACGTATGTTCACTGCGGCACTGTGTACAATAGCAAAGACCTGGAACCAACCCAAGTGCCCATCGATGATAGACTGGACAAAGAAAATGTGGCACATACACACCATGAAATACTATGCAGCCATAAAAATGATGAGTTCATGTCCTTTGCAGGGACATGGATGAATGTGGAAACCATAATTCTCAGCAAACTGACACAAGAACAGAAAATCAAACCATGTTCTCTCTCATAGGTGGATGTTGAACAATGAGAACACACAGACATAGGGAGTGAACATCACACACTAGGGTCTGTTTGGGGGTGGAGGTTAGGGGAGGGATAGCAGAGGGTAGGGAGATTGGGAAGGGATAACAGGAGAAATACCTAATGTAGGTGATGGGGGGATGGAGGCAGCAAACCACCATGATATGGATATACCTATGTAACAATCCTGCATCTGCACATGTACCTCAGAACTTAGAGTATAATAAAATAATAATAATGATAACATTGACCTTAAAAAAACCACCAGTTTATTTTCTCACACATAAAAAAATATAGAGAGGCAATCCAGGGCTGGGGCAGCTCTTCATAAGAGATCTGGCCTCCTGCTAAATTGTTTCTCCTTCCGTCTTGCTGCTACTCCATCCTCAGCATGAACCTTTCACCTCATGGGTCTCAGATGGCTGTTTGAGTGCCGGTCCTTACGTCTACATTTGTCATGTGGGAAATTACTTTGGTTCTGTAGCAGCCCCTAAGTATAATACCCTGCAAGCTATCACAAAAGTCATCGAACAAAAAGCCATGCAGATTAAGATGCCTGAATTATGTGGTTAATTGAATCAATTTAAAACACAGACTGAGGCCAGCCATGGTGGCTCACCCCTGTAATCCCAGCACTTTGGGAGGACAAGGCGGGCAGATCACTTGAGGTCAGGAGTTTGAGACCAGCACGGCCAACATGTCGAAACTCCGTCTCTACTAAAAGAAATACGAAAATTAGCCAGGTGGGGTGGTGCGTGCTTCTTGAAATCCCTGCTACTCAGTAGGCTGAGGCAGGAGAATTGCTTGAAGCTGAGAGACAGAGGTTGCAGTGAGCCGAGACATTGCCACTACACTCCAGCCTGGGTGACAGAGTGAGTGAGAGACTGTCTTTTAAAAAAATAAAATAATAGCCAGGTGCGATGGCTCACACCTGTAATCTCAGCACTTTGGGAGGCCAAGACGGGTGGATCACAAGGTCAGGAGTTCAAGACCAGCCTGGCCAATGTAGTGAAACCCCATCTCTACTAAAAACACAAAAAAATTAGCCAGGTTTGGTGGTGCCTGCCTATAATCCGAGCTACTTGGGAGGCTGAGGTAGGAGAATTGCTTGAACCCAAGAGCCGGAGGTTGTGGTGAGTCAAGATCGTGCCACTGCACTCCAGACTGGGCGACAGAGCAAGACTCCATATCAAAATAAATAAATAAATAAATAAAATAATAAAATAAAATAAACACAGACTGGACCAGGCACAGTGGCTCACTCCTGTAATCCTAGCACTTTGGGAGGCCGAGGTGGGCAGCTCACTTGAGGCCAGGAGTTCAATACCAGCCCGGCCAATATAGTGAAACTCATCTGTACTAAAAATTCAAAAATTAGCCAGGCATGGTGGCGCATGCATGTAGATCCAGCTACGTGGTAGGCTGAGGCAGGAGAATAGCTTAAACCTGGAAGGCGAAGGTTGCAGTGAGCCAAGATCAAGCCACGGCACTGCAACCTGGGTGACAGAGCAACACTTTGTCTCAAAACAAACAAACAAAAATACAAACAACAGGAACGACAAAAACACAGACTGAGCAATAAGGACAAAGGAATGGGATAACAGGTGAATATACTTAGGATAGGATACATATGGGCTAGAAAGACCACATAACGTGAATTGTGGGTTTTCGATGTGTACAGGTCCTATCTTCGTTTCTGCCACATCAGTCTTCCCTTCGAAGGTATGCTCATGAGGAGCAGAACTGGGATTTGGACAAGGAAGGTTAGCAGACAGAGCATCTGGGATCAACACACTCATTTGCAAGAGGCTAGGAGGGCAAGTATGCCTGGCTACAATTGTAGCTCCCTAATTAGCCTGCTGAACAGCTATGGGTGTCATCTATGTTTTTAGGGTAAAGCACAGACAAGACCAAAGTGACACCATAATGAGTGTCACTAATGCGTAGCTGTATTTGTCTCCCATTGCTGTGTAACAAATTACCACAATTTTAGCAGCTTAAAGCAATACCCATTTACCGGCTTATAGTTACATAGGTTAGACATTGGGCACCGCATGACTGGGTTCTCTGCTCAAAGTATCACAAGGCTGAAGTCAAGGTTCAGCTGGACTGAGTTCTTGTCTAAGGAAAATCCTAAGGAAAAATCCACTTCCAAGCACATTCTTCTTCTTGGCAAAATTCATTTCCTTGCACAGGCTGACAGGCTGGAATTATTTGTATTTTTAGTAGAGACGGAGTTTTGCCATGTTGGCCAGGCTGGTCTGGAACTCCTGACTTCAAGTGATCCACCCACCTTGCCCTCCCAAAGTGATGGGATTACAGGCATGAACCACTACACCTGGCCTCTTTTTTTTTTTTTTTTTTTTTTTGGAGATAGTGTCTCGCTTTGTTGTCCAGGCTCCAAGTTGGAGTGCAGTGGTGCAATCTTGGCTCACTGAAACTTCCGCCTTCCAGGTTCAAGCAATTCTCCTGCCCCAGCCTCCCAAGCAGCTGGGACTACAGGCGTGCACCACGACACCCAGTTAATTTTCATACTTTTAGTAGAGATAGGGTTTCGCCATATTGGCCAGGCAGGTCTCAAACTCCTGACCTCAGGTGATCCTCCCACCTCAGCCTCCCAATGTGCTAGGATTACAGGTATGAGCCACTACGATCAGCCTTCTATAAATAGAATTCTTGTTCTTCCTATTAGATACTCCATTTATTGTATCTTACTTTAACATATCTTAAAAGTTACTAACAATATGTATTTTGCACATTTTATGAATTCTGCCTGTCTCACAAGCTACTTGCCTTCATGTTACACATTCTTTGAGTTTCACTTGTATCTTTTTTTTTTCTTTCTTTTGAGATGGAGTCTCGCTCTGTCGTCCAGGCTGGAGTGCAATGGCTCAATCTTGGCTCACTGCAACCTCAGCCTCCTGGGTTCAAGCAATTCTCCTGCCTCAGACTCCTGAGTAGCTGGGATTAACAGGCAGATGCCACCACACCCAGTTAATTTTTGTATTTTTTGTAGAGACAGGGTTTCACCATGTTGGTCATGGCTGGTCTCGAACTCCTGACCTTGTGATCTACCCACCTCAGCCTCCCAAAGTGCTGAGATTACAGGCATGAGCCACCACGCCCAGCCAAGTTTCACCTGTATCTTTTAAGCTACTAGCTTACCTGATATCTAGGCTTAATACTTCATACAAGTTTCAAATATCTCATTTCTTTATCCTAGCTTCTATGGACTAATTGTATACCCTCAAATTATATAGCGAACATACATTATGACTTTTCAGTCAGCAAGGAAAAGGAAGAAGTGAAAATGGTTAGTTCTTCCCCCAGCTTCTCCTACACTTTAAGGATTTTTACAAACAACACTTCTGCTTGTATCCCACTGGTCAGAACTTAGTCACATGGCCATACCTAGCTTAAAGAGAGATAAGGAAAAGCAGTCTTTATTTCAGGTAGTCATGTGCCTAGATAAAAATCTGTTGGTCTGGCCGGGCACAGTGGCTCACATCTATAATCCAGCACTTTTGGAGGCTAAGGTGGGCACATTGCTTGAGCCCAGGAGTTTGAGACCAGCCTGGGCAACATAGGGAAACCCATCTCAACAAAAAATATGAATTAGCCAGCTGTAGTGGCATCCCCCACCTGTAGTCCCAGCTATTCTGGAGGCTGAGGTGGGAGGATTGCATGGCCCTGGGAGAGGGAGGCTGCAGTGAGCCAAGATCTTGCCATTGCACTCCAGCCTGGGTGACAGAGTGAGATCCTTTCTCAAAACAGAAAAAAAAAAAAAATTGATGTTCTGTTACAAAAGAATAAGTGACAGAGGACAATTAGTAATTTTCACAACAATAACTAAAAAACAAAATTAGCAATAATAATAATCTTGACATAGAGACTACGGCTAAAACCCTCATGTCTGAAACCGGTCATGAGGCAGTAGCTAGTATTTATGACTTATGTTTCTTTTTACCTAGGCTGTGTTCTTTGCTTTCTGGCAACACTTAAGCTTGTATGATTCTGCTCCTCTTCCTTCTCCTTCCTCACCTACTCACCCCACCCACAGCAGAGTGACTTTACCTTCAATTCTGAGGGTGATGAATTATTTGTGATACTTCCAAATAGGTCTCAGGTACTCTGGCATCATTAGATAGTAGTAAAAGTAGGTGACCCCAAGTGTTCCCTAGGATTCTTGCTGTATTCTTCATTTCTCCTATGTAATCAAGATTTATAATACAGCTAAAGTCATCATGTCTTTTTTGTTTCTTACTCTGATGGCATACAGAGCCTGAAATAGCTAGGTGGAAGTTTCTACTTCAAATTTATTTCCACTGTTATCACATTCCACCTTTCTCTTGGGTACTGAGAATTGAGAGCTGAAAAGCCTGTGGTTACATATTGAGGAGACAAAAATTCTGAAAACAGATTATTAGATGCAATCATGAGCAGTGCCCCTCCCAAGTACACTGCTAGTTTCCTGGAATCTTATTCCTTACTATGGGAGGAAAAGGATCATTGTTGGTCACTAGTTCAGAACATATATCACATTCTTCAAGACAGAGCTGTAACTTTGCAAAATGAGGTTCCCAATCCTGGTTGAGTTTTCAGTAAAATGTTCCAGTTTCTTATATGGCTGACTTGTAAGCACAAAAGAATGTAATAGCAAGAAATACTGTGGGCTTCAGCTTCATTTCTTATACTATGAAGAATGGTCTAAGGCAATGTCAGAGTGGTGTATAACATATTCAGTAAGTTCATACACGATGGCATTGTAACCAGGAAGACAAACACACAGCTAGAGGGAGTCTAAGTGAAGACAAAACGATGTCCTCCGCAAGTCAAGGGGAGCCAGTGAAACTGACTTGCAATCAGATGGATGACCTTCCTGTAAACTATGGATGGGCTTTCTGTTCACTGGTCAGGTGTGCTTTGCCAGCTTAAACTTCCACAATGCTAGCACACAAGTTAGTCTTAATGAAGTGAAGACCAAGTGATAAACTCCTGATAGCCTCCTTCACTACCACCTTGCTACTTTGAGCAAGAACCAGACTGGGGATGATTGACAACCACAATGTAGATCATACCATCCAACTAATTAGCCATCATGTTAAGCGGGAAGTATGTGAAACTTCAGGTTGAGTTCAGAATCTCATTGGGTCAATGATGCAACAAATTCATATTAGAGTTACAACTGTTATATGATAGCTTGAGGACCTTATTCTGGCTAATGAAAATAGTGGTGTCCTGGATCCTACAGACTTTGCATGTTAGATTACAGTTAGTATCAATAAGTCCACAAAAATTTTGCTATTTTCTTTCTCCCAGTGTATGATATTATATAATCTTTTCTATGAGGTTCCCCATCGCTCATTCATTCAACTATTCCACATTTATAAAGGTATTTAAGTCACAGAACTGTCTAAGAGCCTGCCATTCCATTGTGGTGGTTTAAGCCCTCTTCATTAGGCTAAGTATTTCTGAAATACATATTAAACAACAGCTTGATAAGCTAGTTCCATTTTTTCCTGAAAATTCCATTGTCCCAAAGCCAATACCATTGATATCTGGAGTAAGGCGTCCTTTGGCAGGATTCAGATTACCCTGCTTAATTATCTGCTGCTTTTTCTTTTAACCTCTGTAACTCCTGTGCCTGGATCACTTACTGCACCCATTTTATTTCCTTAAATAGTTGCCGCTTGGGCCAGGTCAACCTCAAATCTTCCTAATACTGTAGTTAATAATTTTATTATAGTTTCTGCCTCTATACCTGTTGGTATAGAAAACCAGCTTTTTTTTCTTTTTTTTTTTTTCTTTTTGAGACAGGGTCTCATTCTGTCCCCCAGGCTTGAGTATAGTGGCACAATCAGGGCTCACTGCAGCCTCAACCTCACAGGCTCAAGTGATCCTCCCATCTCAGCTTCCCAAATAGCTGGGATTACAGGTGCATGCCACCATGTCTGGCTAATTTTTGTATTTTCTGTAGAGACAAAGTTTTACCATGTTGCCCAGGCTGGTCTGGAACCCCTGAGCTCAAGCAATCTGCCTACCTTGGCCTCCCAAAGTGCTGGGATTACAGGTGTGAGCCACCACACCCAGCCTGGCTTTCCATTTCTGTTCCCAAAATGTGTCCTAAGGACCACATGTAGAAGAATTCCCTAGAAGATCTGGATAAAAATACAGTCTTCTTAGCTAATCTCAGTTCTATAGAATTAGAGCATCTGAGTATCAGGCAAGGAATTTTCATTTTAATTAGTTTATTAGATAACTCTTATGTACAATAAGAACCATTGTTTGGATTGCTTCTTTTATCAATAAATTCCTAATAGCTGGAGACACAGGTGAATAATTGAACCCTGATGGATGAATTTGGTAGGGCAGTGAAAGAACTCTTATAATATGCCTTCCTGTATTCTCTTTTGTTGTGGGCTAATTGTTTGTCCCCACCGCCAAATTAATAGGTTGATATCTAAACCCCAATGTGATGGTACTTGGAGGTGGGGCCTTTGGAAGGTCATTAGATCATGAATGAGGAGCTCTCAAGAACTGGATTAGCACCCTTATTTAAAAAACAAAAAAGGCCACACTTTTTCTGACATGTGAAGATGCAACATATGACTCAATCAAGACCGTTGCAGGTGGGAAAAAAGAAAAAAAAGATGCCACAGGGAGGTGGTTGTCTGCAGCTAGAAGAGGACCCTTACCAGAATCTCTTTGGTTCTGGCACTTTGATCTAAGACTTCTAGCCCTCAGAACTGTGAGGAATAAGTTTCTGTTACTTATATCCATCTATGATACTTTATTATAACAGCCCACACTGCCTAAGACATGTTTCAACATAAACTAGGTAAAGAAAATAAGACAGAAACTGAATGTGCTGATTCAAAATCATGGAGTAGCAAGAGCTGAGCCAAGATTCACAATGAGACCTCGTCACCACCACTGCCTTCTTAAACACCGTTCAATTCAGAGACACAGGGTCTTAAGGTAGCTAGGAGAACAAATACCTCAAGACACATAACTAGGTTTTACTTGAGTGGAACACCAAAAGGAACTTTTGCATGTGATACAAACATAAATACACGTAAAAAGAGTTTCCGTATGTACTTGTGGGGAGGGGTGGAATGGGGGAATTGTATGAGAACCTAAACTGCTTCAAATCCCATTCCCATTTTAAGAAACTGAGCTAAAAGTGTTCCCATTAAATGAAACTGGGATTTATCTGCTTAAAAGGAAATCAAAGGTGTTTGAAGTCTTGCCAACAAATTAAGAGAAAATTCTCAGTGAAAGCAATTTTAAATGACCCACAAGCTCTACCTGGCTTGGGATTCCAACAACCCGCAAAAACATGGCAGAAGTAATTAAGATATAAATAAAAGTCTAAAGAATAAATAAATTTGAAATATTTTTTTTCCACACTTTACCCTGGTACTCTCTCTTATTAAGAAAAATTATCCAGGCTGAGTGTGGTGGCTCATGCCTGTAATCCCAGCACTTTGGGAGGTTGAGGTGGGCAGATCACTTGAGGTCAGGGGTTTGAGACCAGTCTGACCAACATGGCAAAACCTTGTCTCTATTAAAAATACAAAAATTAGCCAGGCACGGTAGTGCGTGCCTGTAATCCCAGCTACTCAGGAGACTGAGGCAGGAGAACCACTTGAAAACAGGAGGTGGAGGTTGCAGTGAGCTGAGATTGCACCACTGCACTCCAGCCTGGGTGACAGAGCCCGACTATAAAAAATTAAAACAAAAAAGAGTCCAATTAGGGCTGGGTGCACTGGCTCACACCTGTAATCTTAGCACTTTGGGAGGCTGAGGCAGGAGGATAACCTGAGGTAAGGAGTTCGAGACCAGCCTGGCCAACATGGTGAAACCCCATCTCTACTAAAAATACAAAAATTAGCTGGATGTGGTGGAGTGCGCCTGTAATCCCAGCTACCTGGGAGGCTGAAGCAGGAGAATCCCTTGAAACCAGGAGGTAGAGGTTACAGCCAGCCGAGATCAGGCCACTGCACTCCAGCCTGGGTGACAGAGCAAGACTCTGTCTAAATAAAAAAGCACAATTAAATTATTTTTACTGTAGTTACCCTGCTGTGCTAGCAAATACTTATTCTTTCTAGCTATTCTTTGTACCCATTAACCATTTTCACACATCCCCGCCCCCTGCTCCACTACCCTTCTCAGCCTCTAGCAGTCATCCTTGTACTCTCTATCTCCATGAGTTCAATTGTTTTAATATTTATTTGTGTTTTGAGATGGAGTCTTCCTCTCGTTGCTCAGGCTGGAGTGCAACGGCAGAATCTCAACTCACTGCAACCTCTGCCTCCCGGGTTCAAGCAATTCTCCTGTGTCAGCCTTCTGAGTAGCTGGGATTATAGATACTTGCCACCACACCTGGCTAATTTTTGTATTTTTAGTTGAAACAGGGTTTCACCATGTTGGCCAGACTGGTCTTGAACTCCTGACCTCAAGTGAACTGCCCACCTCAGCCTCCCAAAGTGCTAAGATTACAAGTGTGAGCCACTACACCCAGAATGTTTTAATTTTTAACTCCCAAAAATAAGTGAAAATACGTGAAGTTTGTCTTTCTGTGCCTAGCATATTTCACTTAACATGATGACCTCTAATTTCATCCATGTTGTTGCAAATGACAGAATCTTTTTTTTTTAATGACTGAATAGTACTTTTTTTTTTTTGCATCCTCTTCAATTGATTGCATCTGTATATATATATATTTTTTTTTTTGAGACGATTTTCACTCTTGTTGCCCAAGCTGGAGTACAATGGTGTGATCTTAGTTCACTGCAACCACTGCCTCCCAAGTTCAAGTGATTCTCCTACCTCAGCCTCCCAAGTAGGTTGGAATTACAGGCGCCCGCCACCATGCCCGGCTAATTTCTGTATTTTTAGTAGAGACAGGGTTTCATCATGTTGACCAGGCTGGTCTCCAACTCCTGACCACAGATGATCCACCCGCCTCAACCTCCCAAACTGCTGGGATTACAGGCATGAGCCACCATGCCCAGCTGCATCCATGTTATAGTTTCATTGTAGAGACCTTTCACTTCTCTAAGTTAATTTAGATATTTTATTATGTTTGTAGCTATATTAGACAGCATTACTTTCTTGATTTCTTTTTTGGATTGTCACTGTTAGCATGTAGGAATGCTACTAATTTTCATTTGTTGATTTTGTATCCTGCAACTTTACGGAATTCATCTGTTCTAACAGTTTTTTGGTGGAGTCTTTAGGTTTTTCTGAATATAAGATCATATCATCTGCAAATAAGGATAATGTGACTTCTTCCTTTCCAATTTGGATGCCCTTCTCTTGTCTGATTGCTCTAGATAGAACTTCCAGTTCTATGCAGAATAACTGGTGAAAGTGGACATCCTTGCTGAGTTCCAGATCTTAGAGGAAAATCTTTCAGTTTTTCCCAATTCAGTATGATACTAACCATGAGTCTGTCATACATGGCTTTTATTATGTTGAGATATGTTCCTTCTATATCCAGTTTTCTGAGGGTTTTTATCATAAAGTGATGTTGAATTTTACCAGATGCTTCTTCCACATCAAATGAAATGATCATGTTCTTTAGTCTTCATTCTGTTGATATGATGTATCACATTGGTTGGTTTGTGTATGTTAAAGCATTCTTGCATCCCTGAGATAAAGCCCACTTGGTAATGATGAATAATAGTCTTTAATTATTATTATTTTGAGATGGTGTCTCACTCTGTCATCCAGGCTGGAGTGCAGTGGCATGATCCTGGCTCACTGCAACCTCTGTCTTCCAGTTGCAATCGATTCTCCTGCCTCAGGCTCCTGAGTAGCTGGGATTACAGGCGCCGGCCACCATGCCCAGCTAATTTTTATATTTTTAGTAGAGTCGGGTTTCACCATGTGGGCCAGGCTGATCTGGAACTCCTGACCTCAGGTGATCCACCCACCTCAGTCTCCCAAAGTTCTGGGATTACAGGTGTAAGCCACCATGCCCAGACTTGAATGCACTCTTTAAGCTAGTATTTTGCTGAGAATTTTTGCATCAATATTCATTTGTGATATTTGCCTTGTAGTTTTCTCCTTCTTTCCTTCCTTTGTTTTTTTCTTCCTTTCTTTCCTTTCTTTCTTTCAGTTTCTTTGTCTTGTTTTGTTATCTGGGTAATACTGGCCTCACAGAATGAGTTTGGAAGTATTCCCTCCTCTATTTTTTGGAATAGTTTGAGTAGAAAGCCATCCAGTCCCAGACTCTGCTGGGAGACTTTTTTTTTTTTTTTTTGAGATGGAGTCTCACTCTGTCGCCTAGGCTGGAGTAGCGCGATCTCGGCTCACTGGAACCTCCACCTTCTGGGTTCAAGCCCTTCTCCTGCCTCAGCCCCCCGAGTAGCTGGGATTACAGATGCCCACCACTATACCCAGCTAATTTTTTGTGTTTCTTTTTTTTAGTAGAGACAGAGTTTCGCCATGTTGGCCAGGCTGGTCTCGAACTCCTGACCTCATGATTCACCTGCCTCAGCCTCCCAAAGTGCTGGGATTACAGGCATAAGCCACTGTGCCTGGCTGCTGGGAGACTTTCAGTTATGGTTTTGATCTTGTTCCTTGTTTTTGGTTATTAGTTATTAACATGTTAACAATAGTGGGTCTTCTAATCCATAAGGATGGAATATGTTTCCATTTTTTGGTGTTTCTCTTTCTTTCTTTTTTCTTTTGTTTTCTTTCTCTTTCTTTCTTTCTTTCTTTCTTCCTTCTTTCTTTCTTTCTTTCTCTCTCTCTCTCTCTCTCTTTCTTTCTTTGTCACCCAGGCTGGAGTGCAGTGGTGCAATCTTGGCTCACTACAAACTCTGCCTCCCAGGGTCAAACGATTCTTCTACCTCAGCTTCCCGGGTAGCCGGGATTACAGGTGTACACCACCATGCCCAGCTAATTTTTGTATTTTTAGTAGAGACGGGGTTTCACCATGCTGGCCAGACTGGTCTCAAACTCCTGACCTCATGATCCACCTGCCTCAGCCTCCCAAAGTGCTGGGATTACAGGTGTGAGCCACTGCACCTGGCCTTGGTGTCGTTTTCAGTATCTTGCATCAATGTTTCATAGTTTTGGATTTCTTCGTGGTTCAGTCTTGTTAGGTTTTATGTGTTTGTGGCAGTTTCTAATAAATATTGTTTTTGTCAATGTTGTTGAAGATTAGATGGCCATAGGTGTGTGGCCTTACTTCTGAACTCTGTATCTTATTCCATTGGTCTATGCACCTGTTTTTGTACCAGTATCATGCTGTTTTGGTTACTGTAGCCCTGTAGTATAGTCTGAAGTCAAGTAACGTGATATCTCCAGATTTGTTCTTTTTGTTTAGGATTGCCGTGGCTATTTGGACCTTTTTTTAGTCCCATGTGAATTTGGAGGTAATTTTTTCTAGTTCTGTGAAGAATGTCATTAGTAGTTTGATATTAATAGCACTGAATCTGTAAATGGCTTGGGATATTTACAGATTTTAATGATATTCATTTTTCCTATACATGAGCATGGAACATTTTTCCATTTGTTAGTGTCACCTCTGATTTACATGAGCAGGGTTTTGTAATTCTCACTGTAGATATCTTTCACCTCCCTCGTGAACTGTATTCCTAGGTATTTCATCCTTTTCCTGGCAATTGTGAATGGAAGTGCCTTCCTGATTTGGCCTCTTGGCTTGGCTGTTGGTGGTGTATAGTAATGCTAATGATTTTTGTACATTGATTTGATATTCCGAAACTTTGCTGAAGTTTTTAATCAGCTCAAGGAGCTTTTGGGCTGAGACTATGGAGTTTTCTAGATATAGAATCATGTCACCTGCAAACAAAAATAGTTCGACTTCTTCTCTTCCTATTTTGATACCATTTATTTCTTTCTCTTGCCTGATTGCTGAGGCTAAGACTTCTGATACTATGTTGAGTAGGAGTGATGAGACAGGGCATCCTTGTCTTGTGCCAGTTTTCAAGGGGAATGCTTCCAGCTTTTGTCCATTCACTACGATATTGGCTGTGGGTTTGTTATAGATGGCTCTTATTATTTTGATTTATATTCCTTCAATACCTATTTTATTGAGAGTTTTTAACATGAGGGGTTGTTCAATTTTATTGTACACCTTTCCTGCATCTATTGAAATCATCACGTGGATTTGTCTTTAGCTCTGTTTATGTGATAAATCACATTTATTGATTTGTATATGATGAACCGACCATGCATCCCAGCGATGAAGCCTACATGATTGTGGTGAATTAGCTTTTTAATATGCTACTGGATTCAGTTTGCAATTACTTGTTGAGGATGTTTGCATCAATCTTTATCAAGGATATTGGCCTCAAGTTTTCATTTTTTGTTGAGACTCTGATGGTTTTTGTTGTTGTTTGTTATTTGCTTTTATACTGCCAGGTTTTGATAGCAGGAAAATGCTGGCCTCCTAGAAAGATTTGGAGAGGAGTTCCTGCTCCTCAGTTTTTTGGAATAGTTCTGTAGGAATGTTCTTTGTACATCTAGTAGAATTTGTCTGTGAATCCATCAGGCTTTTTTTGGTTGGTAGACTATTTATTACTGATTCAATTTTGGAGCTTATTATGGGTCTATTAAGGGAATCAATTTCTTTCAGGTCCAGTCTTGGGTGGGTGTATGTGTTCAAGAATTTATTCATCTCTTCTAAGTTTTCCAGATTGTGTGCATAGAGGCATCTGTAGTCATTCCTAATAAACATTTTTATTTCTGTGGGGTGAGTGATAATATCATTTTGCCATTTCTAACTGTGTTTATTTTCTAGGGAGCTGTAATGGTTAATACTGAGTGTTAACCAACTTGATTGGATTGAGGGAAACAAGGTATTAATCCTAGGCATGTCTATGTGGGTGTTGCGAAAAGAGATTAACATTTGAGTCAGTGGGTTGGGGAAGGCAGATCCACCCTTAATCTGGTGGACACAATCTAATCAGCTGCCAGCAAATATAAAGCAGGCAGAAAAACGTAAAAATGAGTGATGGGCCTACATCTCTCTCCCATGCTGGATGCTTCCTGCCCTCAAACATTGGACTCTAGGTTCTTCAGTTCTGGAATTGGACTGAATTTCCTTGTTCTTCAGCTTGCAGACAACCTATTGTGGGACCTTGTGATTGTAAGTTAATACTTAATAAACTCCCCTAATAGAATATATATATATATATATATATA
>CAUYLG010029062.1:0-10700 GCA_963573385.1 Cacajao melanocephalus
ATTGGCATAAAAGAGGTTTTTAATACCCATTTTTAGACTGCATTCTAGCCTGGGCAATAGAACAAGAATCCCATTCTCTCTCCCTCTTTCTCTTCCTCTTTCTTTCTCTCTTACATTCTTTTTTTTTCTTTCTTTCATTCTCACTTTCTTTCCTCTCTTTTTCTTTCTTTCAAAAATTAAAAAAAAAAAATTGGGAGTGAACAGTAGCACTCCATCATCAACACCAGCAATTGCTAAAAGCACAAGTAAGATGCATGAGTAAGGAATTCAGCTTTGCATTGCTCCTCTTACATTTCCACTACTCTATCGGCCCACAGCTGTGTGAGTTTCTTTAATCAGTTGACTGAAGAGAAAGATGTGGCAATAGTTTACAAATGGTACATTGGCACTTTCTAAAAGTGGAGAGTTATTCCATTACAGTCCTACTAAGGGACAATCCCTCCAGAAGCTATAACTCTGATAAATGCACCCTTTTTTATTTTATTTTATTTTATTTTGCCTAATAAGAATAAGAGATGACTAGAAATATAGATCTATGCTGATTCTTAAACAAGGCCTGACAATTGTTAGATAGACAAGGACTTGGAAGAAATATGACTGAATTTTGTGAAAAGTAGTTCTAGAGAAGAAGCATATGGACCAAACTCTAAAAAATGGAAACAGAGTGTGAGGACATTTGTGTACCATAGTCATGCTCACTTAAAACCTCCAGCAGAAGAGATTTTGAAAATCAGGTGGACAACCTTACTCATTCTCTAGATGTCAGTCAGCCTCTTCCCTCAGCCACTTGTGACATTGTTGTACCAGCTCATTAATAAGGTAGTTACAGTAGTAAAAATAAAAGGTATTCATGAGCTCAGCAACATATACTTCTACTCCCAAAGCCTTTAGTAAAAACTACCATCTGTAAACTTAGAGAATGCTTTATTCACTAAAATGGTGTATCTTTAACTTTGCTTCTGCCCAAGAAACTTGTTTTACAGTAAGTAAAGAGCAACAATTAGTTTTTGCTCATTGAATTTACTGATCCTACCATGTTTCCTGGAATAAATGTTTAAGACTCAAACACAATGCCAACTGAATGGTCACACTTGATGGGGTGCTGTAATGTTATTCAACATACAGCATTTGCTCTGAATCAATGACCAATATATAATGCTGTTTTTTTTCCCCATTAGTCAAAATTCATTGTTTAGGGAAGCAGGAAGTAGAAAATGAAGTAGCTTCTCTCCCTGTTACTCTTAATGATCCAATAGCAAAATTTTTGCTTCCTGTCCCTACAACTTTGGGATCTGCTAATTTAGAGATCTTCATTCCCAAAAAGGAATGCTTCCAATAGGGCAGTCATTAAACCTTAAAGTTCCAAAATAATCTCCTTTGACTCTATGTCTCACATCCAAGGCATGCTGATGTGAAAAGCAGGCTCTCACAGCCTTGGGAAGCTCTGTCACTGTGGCTTTGTAGGGTACAGCCTCTCTCCCAACTGTTTTCACAGGCTGGCACTGAGTGCCTGCACCTTTTCCAGGTGCACAATTCAAGCTGTGGTAGATCTACCATTCTGGCGTCTGGAGGACAGTGCCCCCTTCTCACAACTTCACCAGGCAATGTGCCAGTGGGGACTCTATGTGGGAGCTCCAACCTCACATTTCCTTTCCATACTGCTTTAGCAGAGGTTCTCCATGAGGGCTCTGCTCCTGTAGCAAACTTCTGCCTGGACATCCAAACATTGCTATACATCCTCTGAAATCTAAGTGGAGTTTTCAAAACCTCAGTTCTTGACTTCCGTGCACCTACAGGCCCACCACCATGTGTAAGCCACCAAGGCTTGGGGTTTGCACTCTCTTAAGCAATGGCTGGAGCTGTATGTTGGCTCCTTATAGCCACTGCTGGAGCTGAAGCAGCTGGGAGACACGGCACCATGTGCTGCAAAGATCAGGGGAACTCTGGGCCTGGCCAACAAAACTATATTTCCCTCTTAGACCTCCAGGACTGTGATGAGAGAGGCTGCTATGAAGATTTCTGACATGCCCTAAAGACATTTTCCCCTATAGTCTTGGAGATTAACATTTAGTTCCTCATTATTTATGCAAATTGCTGTATTGGGCTTCAATTTCTCCCCAGAAAAATGAGACTATTTACAAAAATTAAAACTACAGTAGTTGTATTTCCTCTTTACTTTTATATAAATATATTTGTGTATATATATCCATATATATATACATATGTATATGTACATATATACATACATATATACATATGTATATGTACATATATACATACATATATTTGTATATATATTTACTCCTGGTAATTTTAAAATAATGAGTACATGGTTATTATTTTTTCTTTAAAAACATTAACATTTTTAAATGAAAAAGAAATGGTTAACAGTATCTCATTATATTAGTTGGAAAATTATAATCTAAACCTATCACGACATTAATTTGATTTAATTTAATTATAGTAATCAAACTTCCAAAAAAGGAAGAAAAAAGCATAATTAAGGAAAACATTAAAATGTAAATCTAATCTTTAGTATTCATTCTAGAAGCTCATAGTCTACTGGCAAGCTTCTGGGAAAATAATAACACTTAGCTTATTTAACTTTTGGTTCTCAGAACCTCCATAAGATCAATAACACTAATACCCACTACTTCCTGATAGTAATAGCAGTAAAAGCTGACATTAATAAGAACTTACTATGTGCTAGGCATGTGTTAGACTTACTTTATTTTAACTTACTATATTAGAAAATATAGCTAAGAGCTACACTGATCCCCATTTAATCCTCATAATTTTAGAAGGAAAGCATTACTGTTATATCCATTTCACAGATAAGAAAGTTGGAATTTAGTGATTTGCCCAAGATCATACAATAAGTAAAGTTGGAAATTAGTACATGATTTATGCAAGATCACACAGTAAGAAAGAAAACCTAAATCCATGGCTCTCTGACATGCAATTCCACGTGCTCAACCACTAATTTATGCCACTTCCTTACATTCACAGACCTCCAAAAATAAACAACTTTAAGCACTGGCTGTTTAAATATGTATTTCCCAGCAAAATTTTTTTCTATATTTTACAAATTTTTCATGAATGCAAATATTTTATGAACCTCTACATTTTAAAAATGATTATCTCCGTTACTTTCTTGGTCCGGTTTTCTTTCAAAAAGACAGTCTTTGCAAAGTCTAGGTTGTATTTAAATTCAACCTAAGTTGAAAAGGGCTTGCCACTCTCCTGAGTCCTACTGTTCTTGACATGGAATTGCTGACTTAGTTCTAAAGAGAGGTATAAATGCACATGGCTTAAATATAGTCTTCAGGAAAAAAGTTATTGTTCATGTCCCATTTACCTAGAATGCTGACCTTTCAACGTAAACTATTTCCTATTGCAAAATTTAACAAATAAAAATAATTGAGCTCATGCTTTATCAACAATGATCCATGCTGCTTTAACCTTGGTTTATTTCTATGTCACAATCTGAATGCCCCACTTAAGTTCAGTCTTAGGAAATATGGTATTGTTCCATGTTGTATAAGGTAAAACATCAGACTTAATCCTATATATCTTTAACCTGGAAAATAAAATGGGTAGGTAGAAAACAGTGCTCTCAACTTACTCTAAATCTGATAAAAAGAGGGAAAAACACAATATCTATCTGATGTTAAGCATACAGATATGACAATTGTATTGATGGCACAGAGACATTTGTTCATATAATAAAGTACTGCAACATTTAAAAAATTTACTGATTACAAGTATTGAAATTATAACCAGTGACACAAGCTTCAAAATCAGAAAATGCCTTCAAGCTTGCTGCTTTATAGTATATATGAGGAAATATTATTTAAAGAATAATATATAATTTAGAAATTGTTACCAGATATGGTATAAAACTCCAAAAGATAAGGTTATTAATTGTAAAGAAAATAATCAGAGTTGGAGTTGTGGTATAAATTAATTAAAAACAAAACAATGCCATCCAAGGTGATTAAATAAGAGCTAGAGGTTAAACTGAAGAAATAGATATCACAAGAAAATTATTCAGGGAAAAAGGTAAAAACCTATGCTTTAGAAAGAGTATAACTGATTATAAGAAACAAATCTTCTAAGTCTAGCTTAATGAAAATAGGGCTTAACATGAAGGAAAACATGCAAATTTCCAATGGCATCCAAAGACAAGAAGTGAAGAACAACCAGAACACAAAAATCTCAGAAATGGAACCAGAAGGGCAGGCACTAAAGCATCTCTCTTTGTCTCCCATAAATCACCCATGTCTCTACTCTCTCCCTCTGATAAGCATCCTAGACTTGGACATGGCCCAATGTGGCCAAATTGACTGCAGCTCTCATCTCAGGCTGTTGTTTAAGTACCTACTATTATCTCATGATCAAATTCCCCGTTGCCTCAGCTGTGACCTGTTTGCTGCTGAGATGAGTGTTCATAACAAAGGTAATATCAGCTCCAACTGAAAGATAATTTTATTATTTTATTTTATTTTTGTTAACTTTTAGGTTCAGAGGTACATTTGCAGGTATGTTCAATGGATAAATTGTGTGTCATGGGAGTTGTGTTACAGATTATTTCATCACTCAGCTAAAAAGCATCGTTTACAATAGGTAGTTTTCCAGTCCTCACCTTCCTCCCACCCTCTACCCTCAAATAAGGCTCACAGTCTGTTATTTCTTTCTTTCTCTCCATGTGTACTCAATGTTTAGCTCCCACTTAGCGGAGTGAGAACATACGGCATTTGGTGTTCTCTTCCTGTGTTAGCTTGCTTAGGGTAGTAACCTCCAGCTGCATCCATGTTGCTTCCAAAGACATGATCTTGTTCTTTTTTTGTGTCTGTGTAGTATTCCAAGGTCTATATGTACCACATTTTCTTTATCCAGCTACCATTGATGGGCATTTAGGTTGATAATATGTTTTTGCTATTGTGATAGTGCTGTAATGAACACACGCATGCCTGTTTCTTTAGGGTAGAATGATTTGTATTTCTTTGGATATATATCCAATAATAAGATCACTGGGTCAAAAAAAGTAGTTCTGTTTTATTTGAGAAAATACCAAACTGCTTTCCACAAAGGCTTCACTAATTTACATTCCCAACAGCAGTTTTAAGCATTCACTTTTCTTCGCAACCTCAATTTGTTATTTTCTGACTGTCATTCTGATTGGTGTAAGATGGTATCTCACTGTAATTTTGATTCACAATTCTCTAATGATGAGTGATATTCAGCATTTTTTCATATGCTTGAAAAAACGTTCTTCATGTTGGCCATGTATATGTCTTCTTTTGAAAACTATGTTCATGTCCTTTGCCCACTTGTTAATGTGATTTATTTTTGCTTGTTAATTTGTTTAAGCTCCTTATAGATTCTGGATATTGTTGGATGCATAGTTTGCAACTATTTTATCCCATTCTGTAGGTTGTCTATTTAATCTTTTGATAGTTTCTTTTGTGTACAAAAGCTCTTTAGTTTAAATTGATCCCATTTATCAATTCTTGTTTTTGTTACAATTGTTTTTTGAGTCTTCATCATGGAATTTTTGCCAGGGCCTATTCCAGAATGGTATTTTCTAAGCTATGTTCTAGAGTTTGTCTACTTTACATTTTTACAATTAATTCTTTAATACATGTTGAATTCTGTATATGGTGTAAGAAGGGGTCTAGTTTCAATCTTCTGCATATGGCTATCCAATTATCCCAGCACCATTATTGAATATGGTGTCCTTTTTCCTTGGCTTGTTTTTGCTGGCTTTGTCAAAGATCACATGGTTATAGGTGTGTAGCTTTTTTTTGTCTCTCCTTTCTGTTCCACTGGTCTTTGTGTCTGCTTTTGTATCAGTACCATGCTGTTTTAGTTATTATACCCTTGTATACTTTGCAGTATAGTTTGAAGTCAGGTAATATAATGCCTCCAGCTTTGATCTTAGGATTGCTTTGGCTATTTTGACTCTTTTTGGTTCCATATGCATTTTAATATAGTATTTTCTAATTTTGTGAGGAATGTTATTGATAATTTGATGGGAATAGTATTGAATCTGTAAATTGTTTTTGTCAGCCCATTTTAACAATATTTATTCTTTTTATCCATGAGTATGAAATGTTTTTTCATTTGTTGGTATAATCTATGATTTCTTTCAGAAGTGTTTTGTAATTCTCATTGAGGAGATCTTTCACCTCCTTAATTAGCTGTATTCTTAGGTATTTTTTATTCATTTTCTGGCTATAGTAAATGGGATTGCATGGCTATAGTAAATGGGATTGCATTCGTGATTTGGCTCTCATCTTGGATTTTGTTGGTGTATAGAAATACTACTGAATTTTGTATATTGATTTTTGTACCCTGAAACTTTTCTGAAGTTGTCAGATCTAGGAGTTTTTGGGCAGAAACTATGGAGTTTCCTAGGTATAGAATTACATCATCTGCAGATAGAGATAGTTTGACTTTCTTTCTCTCTATTCATATGGCTTTTATTGCTTTCCCTTGCCTGATTTCTCTGGCTAAAACTTCCACTTTTATGTTGAATAGAAGTGGTGAGAGAAGGCATCTTTGTCTTCTCCTGGTTTTCAAGGGGAATAACTGCAGCTTTTGACCACTCACTATGATGTTGGCTGTGGGTTTGTCATAGATGGCTCTTAAGGTATGTTCCTTTAATGCCTGGTTTGTTGAAGGTTTTTAACATAAAAGAATGTTAAGTTTTATCAAAAGCCTTTTCTACGTCTATTGTGGTGATGATGTGGTTTTTAAGTCCTATTCTGTGATGAATCACATTTATTGATTTGTGTATATTGAACCAACCTTGCATCCCAAGAATAAAGACTACTTGGTCATGGTGGATTAGCCGTTTGATGTGCTGCTGAATTTGGTTTGCTGGATTATTATTTTTTTTTCATGATTTTTTGCATGTATGTCCATCAAGGATATTGGCCTCATTTTTAAATTTTTTAAATTTTTGCCAGGTTTTCATATCAGGATAATACTGGGCTCATAGAATGAGTTAAGGAGGAGTCCCTTCTCCTCAATTTTGGGAATAGTGTAAGCAGGCATGATACTAGCTCTTTTTTACACATCTGGTAAAATTAAGCTGTGAATCTGTCTGGTGATGAGCTTTTTCTGGTTGGTAGGTTTTTATTACTAATTCAATTTCAGAACTTGTCACTGGTCTGTTTAGGGTTCCAATTTCTTCTTGGTTTAATCTTGTGAGATTGTATGTTTCTAGGAGTTTTATCAATTTCTTCCAGTTTTTCCAGTATGTTTGCATAGAGGCATTCATAAAAGTCTCTGAGGGTTTTTGTATTCCTGTATGGTTAGTGCTAATGTCCCCTTTGTCATTTTTGATTGTGTTTATTTCAGTCTTCTCTCTCTTTCTTTATTAGTCTAGCTACTGGTCTATCAATCTTATTTATTATTTCAAAAAACAAATTCCTGGATTTGCTGATCTTTTGTTTGGTTTTCACATCTTAATTTCATTCAGTTTAGCTCTGATTTAGGTTATTTCATGTTTTCTGTTATTTTGGGGGTTGATTTACTCTTGTTTTTCTAGATCCTGTAAATACCATGTTAGGTTGTTAATTTGAGATTTTTCTAAATTTTTGATGTGAGTGTTTAGCACTATAAATTTTTCTCAATACTGCTTTAGCTGTGTCCCAGAGATTCTGGTATGTTGTATCTTTGTTCTCATCAGTTTCAAATGATTTTTTGATTTCTGCCTTAATTTCTTTGTGTAAGAGTTATTCAATAACAGATTGTTTAATTTCAATGTAATTATATGATTTTGAAATATATTCTTAGTATTGATTTCTGCTTTTATTGCACTGTGGTCCAAGAGTATTGTTACTTTTTTTTTTTTAATTTGCTAGCAATTGTTTAATGGCTGATTGTGTGGTATATTTTAGAGTATGTGCCATATGCAGATTAGAAAAACATATATTCTGTTGTTTTTGAGTGGAGAGTTCTGTAGATGTCTGTTAGGTCCATTTAGTCAAGTGTTGAATTCAGGTCCCAAATATATTTGATAGTTTTCTGCCTCGATGATCTGTCTAATAGAGTCAGCGGGATGTAGAGGTCTCCCACTATTATTGTGTGGTTATCTAAGTCTCTTCATGGGTTTCTAATAACTTGCTTTATGAATCTAGGTGCTCCTGTGTTGGGTGTATATATACTTAAGATAGTTAGGTCTTGTTGAATGGAACAATTTACCATTATGCAGGGCCCTTCTTTGTCTTTTCTGATCATTGTTGGTTTAAAGTCTGGTTTGGCTGGGCACAGTGGCTCATGCCTGTAATCCCAGCACTTTGGGAGGCCAAAGCGGGTGGATCACCTGAGTTCAGGAGTTCGAGACCAGCTAGCCAACATGGTGAAATCCCATCTCTACTAAAAATGCAAAAATCAGCCAGGCATGGTGGTATATGCCTGTAATTCCAGCTACTCAGGAGGCTGAGACAGGAGAATTGCTTGGACCCAGGAGGTGGAGACTGCAGTAAGCCAAGATTGTGCCACTGTACTCTAGTCTGGGTGACAGAGCAAGACTCCATCTCAAAAAAAAAGTCTGTTTTGTCTGAAATTGAACAGCAACCATGCTTTTTCTGTTTTCCATTCATGTGGTAGATTTTTCTCCATCTCTTTCCTTTGAGCCTATGAGTTGGATTTCTTGAAGACAGCATACAGTTGAGTCTTGTTCTTTTATTCAACTTGAAAGGCAGTTTTAACAAAAGGAAACTTTGATAGTAAAAACAACCTGCCAAAGTGCACCTCTGCCTCTGCCTATGAAATGACAACAGAAACAAAAAAGTAAGGTGTAGGTATTAGGCTATACAGATAGGCCCCACTTACGATGGTTTAGCTTACATTTTGACCTTCCAATGGTGTGAAAGCCATGTGGATTCAGTAGGAACCATACTTTGAATTTTGAGTTTTGATCTTTTCCCAGGCTAGTGACATGGGTGTGACACTCTCTCATGATGCTGCATAGCAGGAGCCACAGTTGCCAGTTGGCCATGGGATCATGATGATGAACAATCACGCTGTACAGTGGACTATGTTGCCAGATGATTTTTCCCAACTGTAGGGTAATATAAGTGTTAAGAGCACATTTAAGGTAAGTAAGGTTAAGCTATGATGTTCAGTAGGGTAGATGTATTAAATGCATTGTTGACTTGTAATATTTTCAACTGATGATGGTTTATCAGGATGTAATCCCATCATAACTTAAGCATCTGTATACTGCATATTTAAAGTTCAGATGAGAGAAATAGAAAACTTTTATGGTGGTATATTGGGCTTGCCCAAATACAAAAAAAAAAAGGAATTCCCAAAACAATTTATTGATTAACATCACCATTTCAGAGGCTCCAAGATGGCCAAAAAAGAACAGCTCCGGAGTGCAGCTCCCAGCAAGAACAACACAGAGGGTGAGTGCCAACCACATTTCCAAACAAACGTACACTGCCCACAGACCAGGAGATTCCCAGGCCAAAAAGCGCCACGAGTTTTCAGCATGACAGTTTCAGCTGGTGCCATGTTGGCACACAAAAACTCACACAAATCTGGGCTGCTGTTTAAACTGGTGCCTGGAATGCCTGGGAGACAGAGCCGCCCATTCAACTAAAAGGGAGAGGGCAGAGACAGGGGAACCAGGAAATCTGTCTTTGTGGGTACCACCCCTACAAAACAAGCAATCTGAAACACTCTGGATTGAGAGTTTTGCAGCAAGTGCAGCGGGACCCAGGATGGTCCAGCTCAGTTGGGGGAAGGGTGACAACCACAACTGAGAAAGTCCGCCACTACTGAGGCAGTTTACACAGCAGCTGAGCAGGGCCTACAGCAGCTCAGCAACACCTCTGCTGACAGACTGTGACTAGACTACTCCATGTAGGGCAGGACATCTATGAAAAAAGGCAGCAGCAAGACAGGAACTTATGAATAAAGCTGACCTTCCTAGGACAGAGCACCTGGGAAAAAAGGTGGTTATGAGTTCTCAGACTTAAAAGTACCTGCCCAGCAGCTCTGCACAGAACAACACAGCTCCCAGCACTGCACTTGAGCTCCTATAAGGGACAGACTGTCTCCTCAAGCAGTATACCCAAAGAGACACCTCATAAAGGAGAGCTCAGCCTGACATCTGGCAGGTACCCTTCTGGGATGAAGATAACAGAAGAAGAAACTGGAAGCAACCCTTACTGTTCTGCAGCTCCTGCAGGTGATCCCCAGGAAGCAGGGTCTGGAGTGGACCTCCAGCAGTCCTGTAGCAGACAGGCCTGACTGTTAGAAGGAAAACTAAGCAGCAGAAAGAAATAACTTCATCATCAACAAAAAGGACATCCACTCAGAGACCCCAACAGAAAGTCACCAACTACAAAGACAACAGGTGGATAAAGCCACTAAGATGGGAAGAAACCAGCACAAAAAGGATGGGGAAAAAAAAAACCAGAATGCCTTTCCTCCTCCAAAGGATCACAACTCCTCACCAGCTAGGGATCAGAGATGGATGGGGAAAGAATCTGATGAACTGACAGAAACAGGCTTCAGAAAGTGAGTAATAACAAACTTCTCAGAGCTAAAAGAACATGTGCTAACTCAATGCAAAGAAACTAAGAACCTAGAAAGAAGGTTAGATGAGATGCTAACTAGAAGCAACAGCTTAGAGAAGAATATAAACAACTTGATGGAGCTGAAAAACACAGCAT